>JAQPZY010001590.1:2992500-3052500 GCA_029931535.1 Margaritifera margaritifera | reverse complement strand
CCTAAATGACTGAAGGTCTCTCTCTCTCTCTCTCTCTCTCTCTCTCTCTCTCTCTCTCTCTCTCTCTCTCTCTCTCTGGATTTATTATATTATGTTAATACTGACAGACAACAAACCGATCATCCCAGAGAGAGAGAGAGATGGTTGTCAGTTGCAATGGTAATCAAATATAAATAACTTTAATTGTATGAATTACTTCATGTTTGTCAGTCATTTTGTTGACCTATTCCCCGCTCAATTCAATGTACTCGCTGGGGATCGATCGATACAAACGGTCGCGCTATAACTGTGCGGAATGCTGACCGTGCCGTATTTGTACCTTTTCTTTTTATTTCAACGAACTTTCACGTTCGAATCTCAAGCGTCTTTTATTTATTTAATCATAAATGCTCTACAGTGCTCATAAATACAAATAAATTAACGATGTTAAAAGAGATTGGGAACAGCCGCAGAACTACATTTTGAAGCAGACACTCTCTGCAGGGAAACTTTGTTATTTTCCCGTCGCCGTTTTCCAACTTTTGTTATATATGTACGTTGAAACTTCGATATACTACTAAATGTACACATTTTTCATTTAAAGGAAACGAGGCTTGCTGAGAGAGAGAGAGAGAGAGAGAGAGAGAGAGAGGGGGGGGATGCCTTAACATATTTAAATAATTTACAGACTCTGTGTTTGAGCCTTATTATAGGTTGACAAAAAAATCAAAACATACCATAAAAGAGATTGCAGTATGTGTGTGCCACCTAATCAAGGTATTCACAGTATGGCCCTATTCTCGCCAGGCTTTTGCATCTTTGGATCAATTGTATCGTTCAACACTGTAGAAAAGTCGCATGCAAAGTGTACACAGTGTACACAAAGTCTACACAAGACAATGAGAACGACTCGCTTTCTTGTAGATTACTTAGTGTAAGTTCCAGTTCAAGGTTTCAATCCAGCTGAGATTATTTTTCTTTCTGACTCCACAAAGTGCCACATACTTTTTCTTATGTCAAGAGAATTAGCCAACAGGTAAAGCGGAGGAGATATCGATGTTAACGTGTTTTATTAATTTAGAAATGTCACTTAAATGCTGAATATGGATACTTTTTCCTGTTATTTTCTTTTTTTTTTAATTAATCACTAATAACTGAAGTTCATCACTGGGGTTAGAGAGCATAGATCCAATATATCTTGTTCAAACCATAATTATATGCGTATTGTTATGTCTATTTAATCTAAAATGTGTGTTTGTATCTAGTCCATGAGGGTAAGAAGCACTTTCGATTCTGGTCGCTAATAAATAGAATGTTGACAAGCATTTGAGTTCAAGACCAGTCTTGTTGACAGTTAGACTGGTTGTTTTTCCATTTTATTGCTTCACATCCCGTTGATATAGGTCAAGTGAAAATGTATATAAATAGGGATTTGGTAAATAAATAATTCATTCCTATTTAGGATCAGTCTGTGGGAATCCATTTGTGATCAGATTTTACATTGTGCCGTTGAAATCAGATATAATTCGAGAGGAATTATTTATTTAATATATAGTCATTGGAATTACTAAAGTGCTCATTGACTTTTGAATTAATACATTACTTTGGACTTTTGTGAACTCATTCAAAGACATTCTGGATTGTATCATTATACCATCCCAGGACATTCAAGACTATTGGAACATTCTATATTTATGGACTTGTGATTAGGACATTTAGGATTATTTGAAATATAATTCACAAAATTGTACGTATCTCTTGAATTTCACTTTGTGTTATAGGGAAATAAATAGCTTCTTGATATTACCAACATTGTTGGATTTCATTTTCTTTTTGTTACATAGTTTGAAAACCTAGAGTCGTAACAGTATTCATACGCAATGGGCGAATCAGAATTGAAATTTGATATACCCACAGTAATGGTATATCAAATCGCTTTATATCAACACATTAAAAGCCATATCATATTACACACACACACACACACACACACACACACACACACACACATATATATATATATATATATATATATATATATATATATATATATATATATATATATATATATATATATGGGATGAAATGTTTAATAGAAATATGAAAAATCGTTTCGTACTTTATATATTGAGTTTATACTATGTATAATAGTTTGTAATGATTGTCAAATTTATCAGAAAGTAACAAACGTAGCTCACCTATAAGAGGAATTCGCGCTGCAGCTTTCGGGGTAGATTCCGCCAGCAGCAACAGCAAGACGAAGAACGCCACGAAAATGTTCATTCCTGTAAAAAATATACTTACTGTTACAATGTGGGCGATAAACTATGATCATTGCATGAATTTACATAGACCTATATGAATTTTAATATGAGGTAAAAGAAAATATCATAAAAGCACCAAATGATTTAATTTGCTAAAACCATGTATTATTTACATCATTAGGTCTTTAAGAAACCGTTGTAATAAAACAATCGATTGATTTCATGAACAGAATCTGAAACTTTTCTTCAGATTTAGAGACCACTAGTATCAATGTCAATAAAATGCTGCAATTACTAAAAGGCTTCGGTGAATAAAAAGTTTTTGATTTTCAAAAGAGTATTTAATTTTCTGCTGTTATGTAAAAAAAAGAAGACCACAACTGAGAAAATGGAGATAAATAATATAACAATTCTTAATTAAAAGAAACTTTAATTAAATCATAAACTTGAACTAGGGATGCAATTAAGGACGAGTATTAATTTAAATGTATTACATTAATGTATATACAAAGGTTATATTTTTCGGGGGTGGGATGGAGGAGGAAGAGGGAAGGAGGATGAGCGCAATCAATAAGTACGAATTTCGCCCTTTCGTTGACTTTTGCCGGTCATTACATTAGTGGCGTTTTGAAATATATTATTACTAGAGAAATGGTTTTTCATTAGCACAGTACTTTATTAGCAATAATTGTTTTCATGAGATTACGACATAACCCATTTAGCCACACTCTCTATCTTTTACTCTCACATGACCAAGAATGAAATTGAAACGAAGACTAGATCTGTTTGGACTT
This sequence comes from Margaritifera margaritifera, assembly GCA_029931535.1. Lineage (NCBI taxonomy): Eukaryota > Metazoa > Mollusca > Bivalvia > Unionida > Margaritiferidae > Margaritifera > Margaritifera margaritifera. Next base: position 3,049,463 of record JAQPZY010001590.1, on the reverse strand, counting down.
GAGAGATTTCCATAGTACAGATGTACTGTCATGTCAACTTGACAAGAATAAATCCAATGATTAAAATACCATCAGTACTCGCTTATAAGTCTCGTCCAAAGGCAAATAACATTGTCCCTGTTCTGCCCTAGCATAATGCTCCAGCAGATCAGGGTCTATGTTGTTTGTTCTACTGATTAGTCCTAACAAACTGCATATAATCAGATCTGCCGGCGCATTATGCGACGGCATATATGGGTCTGTGCAATTTGCAGTTGAATCCGACTTACAAGCGAGTACAGACAGTAGTAACATTTATTTTATTCTCTCGAATGGATGACACTTGCAGGATTGATATATTTCTTAATATCAGGTTCATGGGATGGAAAAGTTCAATGTGAATACAAACTGATATTCAAATATGAACCGATGTCAAATCAAAGTGACTTGCAGTGAACTACCCGATTAACACTGCTAATTTGAAATGAACGAATGCGTTTTTCCCAACAGTGGCCTTTATATGTCGTACATTGTTTATACGCGAAAGTTAGTGTATCTCTAATGAATTAAGTACTTTTTGTTTTTTTTTAGTATTTTATCCCGTGACTGACATTCTCAAGCGTTCAGTGTTTGGGAAGTCAGATGTATTGTACAGAAAAAGCAATTACAGATCCAAGTTAACATTCAAATGAAAAGTGATATGCCATACAAAATGTCAACGTTTTGGATTGAAAAGATAAAATGATTGATTAACACAGTAAATCTGAGAGAAGCGACCGACATGATTTCCAATACCAGCCTTATATTTTAGTCTCTCTTAAATCGCCTATACAAGAGAGTTATGTACCTCTAATTGATTAAATATTATTTCAATAATTTTATCCTGCAAGCCGCTGATATGCTGCAAGTCAAGTTGATGATACAGAAAAGGAAGTATAACTGTACGCTAACATTGAAATAAAAACCGAGATGCAGAATGAGGATTCCGATTTCGGGGTAAACAGATTTTATGACTGACTGACATCCTACAAAAAAGAGAAACGATTGCTGTGTTTTCCATCAAAAGCTTTTTTTTTTTATCGTGTAAATTGCCTGTACGTGAAGATCCTGAAGCTCTAATGTATGAATTAGCTGTCGGGTTTTCTCTTATATATAAAAATCATTCTGTGATTGACATTTGCTATCTTGCAATATTTCTCAAAATTAAATGTATCGTTTAGAAAATGTAATTATGACTCCAAGCTAAATTCCAATGAAAACCAAAATTCTGTATATTTATTCCGTTTTCGTATTGAAACGAAATAATCAGTGATTAACACATCACATCTGAGAGACTTGACTATCATCTTTACCAGCTGCAGTTTTTGTTCCTCTCTTAAATTGCCTACATGTGAAATTTTGTGAAACTCTAACGAATTATTTTTTTTAAAAAATTTAATCATATAATCGACATGTACCAGCTCTTGAAGCTTTTTAAAGTCATGTTTATCGTTAAAAAAGGATAGTCATCAATCCAAGCTAACACTGAAATAAAAAATGAGATTTTGTCTGAGCTTCCGTTTTGGAATTGAAAAGATTTAATAATTGACGAACGTCATGTTTTCCAACGTCAGCATTTTTGCTCTTAAATTGATATACGTGAATAACAGGGTGTTTTTTGTTTTCAATTTCATTACGTAACTGATATTCGCAAGCTTTTAATATTTTTATTGTCATGTTTATGGTTTAGAAAAGACATTGATGACTCAAAGCTAATATTACAACGAAAACTGAGATGCTGTTGGAGGTTCCATTTTTAAACGAAAAGATCTATAACTGATTGTTAGCGAATATCTAAGATAAACTACCACCATATTCTTCAACTGATGCATTAACCTCATTAGAAATGACTATGAGCGAAAGTTTTCCGATTTTTTCTCATTTATGTAATAAAGTTTTCCGCTTGAATTGATTAGCATGTTACATTTTAAACTTATGGCATATTTTGCATACTTGGCATATTTTTTATGAAATATAATTTAAAACCAAACATTATTTCCTATTAAATCAAACATGAATAAGATCATTAGCGTACATGTGTGAGACTTCAAGGAGATTTGTCTTCCAATATTGATTAATGGGAGGGTTGGGAACTAAAAATTCCCACTTCAAGTTGATATAATTCCTGCATTGACGTAAAATTACAAAGGAAATTGATTTTTACTAAATTATCACAAGACTTTAAATTACAAATATTTTTTTTTACATATATGATAGTTTTGATGAAAATACAAAATGATCACCACTTAAATTTGTACATATCACAAAGTGAAAACTGTCAAGGTATCTGACCATTAGGGCGAAACTCATCGTCGTGGTCAGACAAGTTTTGCACAGCAGGTGTCATTGCATAATGGCATTCGGAACTACCTCGGCTATTTATGCGAGACTAAAATATGCCTCTAATGTATGTCAGCGTAGTAATTTACATAAAAATCATACATTTGCTCGCCAGAGATATCTCCGCTAAAAAAAGAAACTATAATCTATTCGGACTACCTTGTCTATTTCTGCGATTGGATTGACTGTAGGATTGACCGAAATGTTACGAATGAAAAAAGTAGTTTGATCATTCGTAACTTCTTGGTGAGTCCTTGTTTCGTTAATAGCCATAGTGGTACAAATGGGAACTATCGACAAATAATCGAGGTATTATCCGTAGGATTCGCCTCGAAGTTGCGAACGTGCTTAATGGCTTACACGTTGTTCGGGGGTAAAAAAATGTCAAGCGGCTCGTTGTGATTTTGATGAGATGACAATTGACTGATGATTGGATCTGGACACGTGGAGTTGGGGGATTCGTCAATTATAAAAATGATACATAAAACAGGTAGAAAAATTGAAGCCCTTTGATTTTACCTTAAAAACTGCTAGTCATAATTCTTAATTACGCTGGCTTATTCATATTGTTATCCCGTAATTATCACGACTAGGCCACAAATAAATACCTGATAAAAATAACCAAACAAAAATAAATATTTACCAAAGGCCAATTCATGAAATATTTGCTTTCACAGTTTTACAACATAAATGGTCTCTGTTTCTTAAATAGTACATTATATGTCATTTTTGAACGTACGCTAATCGTATCGATGCTCATGTATTTGATGTATATTCTTTTGATATATACTGAAACACAGAGAATATAGCTGGCAGTAGATATTAACACATTCATTATTTAAGAAATAAAATAATGATGATTGCGGAAAAACAGAGCCGGTTTATTTAAACTTTGAAGCTGGTATTCACACATAACTTTGTTTTGTTGAATTTTATATCAAGAACATATCAAGGAGCTTCAAAGATTCTTATAGTTGTGTAATTCTAAATACTAAACGATCGCCTACATTCAAAACTTTATACAGTGTCAAATTTTTAACTTTTAATAAAGTTCAGATTTTATGATGTATGTCTAATTAGTGATTCTTTTTGGACATCCAGTTAGTTGATGTAATTAGATATGGCTAGCTAATTTGTTTCATTGTCATATGGTATGATTTATGTGACCTGACAATATTTACCGTCTTAGTAAACTGTAAACACTGTATGGTTTTACTTACCCAAATGAGTTTTTCTGGAGACTGGCGGAACCCAAAATATAATCATGGTTAAGCATGTAAAAAGTGCACATGGAAGCAAAAGAATAAAGCTGTAGAAAAGAACGTTCCTTTTGATTGAAATATACAATCTGAGCTCAAAATAAGGTGTATCTTTACAACATTCATACATTTTCACGTTCCTCTTTCCTTTGTTTTCTGTGATTGTCCACTCATTTCCTGGAATATAGTCATCCATCATAAGCCGTTCAACGTTATTGAAAAATTGTAGATCCAATTTTGTTCCGTCGTGCGTCTATGAACCAAACTTAAGACGACGTCTTTGTTCATTAAAAGGAAAATATCTTGTATCGAATGCACAAGAACTTCTCAGGATTGCTTGTGGCATCCAGATGATATCGCCATTATTGTCCACGGCAACTAGAGCACTTCTCTGCTCATTTTATCTGGAGTCGGCACTATAGATGAATTTGTAAGCGGAGGTTAGTGGGTTTTCTTTCTTTCTTTCTTTCTTTCTTTCTTTCTTCTAAACTAATATTGCAAGGTTTTGCAGAAAGCATGAAAGGACTTACTTTGCTGATTCTCATAGTCAAACAGTTGTATATGGAAGAAATCCGTAGTTTCAAACGTTTGCATATCACCTTTGTAATTGTTTCTTAACATCTAAGGAGAACTATAAATAGTTTACAGAATTCATGTGACTCGGATGAGAAAAATCGTATCTGGAAAATCAAATTGCTTTCATTTAGGTCGATCAACCGCTCCAGAAATGTATCTCAGTTACGTAAGTACGTCATCTTGCATTATAAACACACATTAGTGCTGCCCAAGATAAAAAATTACGACGACAATGGGACAGTATTAACCTTATCAACTTTGACAATGGGACAGTATTAACCTTATCAACTTTGACAATGGGACAGTATTAACCTTATCAATTTTGACAATGGGACAGTATTAACCTTATCAACTTTGACAATGGGACAGTATTAACCTCATCAACTTTGACAATGGGACTTTATTAACCTTATCAACTTTGACCAAACATTCAGATGGAGTTCACAAACAACATTTGGTGACTTTTATATACACGTTCCTTTACCACAGATCCTGTAGGAATAGTCAGTTGATATCTTTAGAACTTCGAAGTCTTGAGCTCGATACTGCATAATACTGCAGCTTGTAAAAGAAACTAGTCTTCACCAAAGCTTAAAAAGTTAAAAGAAAGAAAAACATTGCATTAAGATTACGCGTGGCATATTAATAGCAGTAAACAGGCCGTGTAACATTGTACGCACAGAGAGGTACACATGCCATAAATAATAATTGTATGGGATAAGAATATTGTCTTCAGGATTTGACAATCATGCAAGAATAGTGAATTAGAGGGTTTCATTGTACGAGTCAGAAAGCTAGCTACGCTACAATTAGACCCAAGAAAAAAAGAAAATCAGTTCGCGTGTACCACTCACCAAGCTGAAGTTTAGCCGGAGACTCAGGAGGAACCCAGAAAATGACCATGGTCAAGGTGGAGAGAAGACTGCAGGGAAGGAGAAGGATCACGCTGTAGAAAGCCACTCTTCTCTTGATAGTTATGAAGAACTTAAGGTCAAGGTAGGGAATCTCCTTACAGCACTCGTATCTCTTCACATTTCTCTCTCCGCGGTTGCCAATAATGTCCCACTCATTACCGGGGATATAATCGTCCCACATAAACCGATCAATACCATCAAAGAACTGGAGATCTAATTTAGTTCCGTCATGTGTCCAAGAGCCAAATTTGAGATGACACTCCTGTTGGTCGAAGGGGAAGTAGGTTGTATCGAAGTTACAAGAACTTCGAAGTATAGCTTGAGGCATCCAAATGATATCGCCTGAGGAGTCCACGACAACTAAAGCACCTCTTTGCTCCTTTAGTCTCGAGTCAGCACTATATGATGGAGATGGAATCAACAGACAAAATTATTGCAAAAGGACATCAGAAAAACAGATATATATATAATGTAAATGCCAATATTAATTTTCAATGCATATAATCAATATAATAAATGTTTTCAATTTGACAAATTATGGGGGACAATTTAAAGGCTAAATTGTGGCTCTAGGATGCAAGCACCAAAAAAGAAGTATTCCAAAACTAAATTATACATTGGTCGCAATATCCTAGAGGCTCTATTTCGAGAAACAATTGATTTGAGAATAAACGAAACTCTAGGTTAAAAGACACGCCAATGTCTCTCAGAGTCGATCAAAGCAAAGTTATTTTCACCTTTGAATTTTGCATTCTGTAATGAATGAGCAGGCAGCAGATTTCTGAATGGTAAATAGAATATCTGAAACAGGTTATCATGCTTCTACTTTTATTATTGCATACGATCATAAAACAGGTGCAATTGCTGCACATCTGAAGCAAATTTCCATATGAACTTCAACTTCATGCCTGGGAGTTGGCAATCTCTGCTTCAGCTTCTTCCTTCTAAGATGTTATTAATGTCTCAAATGACAACAACTATATATATATATTATATATATATATATATATATATATATATATATATATATATATATATATATAGAGAGAGAGAGAGAGAGAGAGAGAGAGAGAGAGAGAGAGAGAGAGAGAGAGAATTACAAATATAACCAAACAGAACGGAAAGTGCTATCCCTGGATCCTACAGGAGAATGCTTGATAACATTAACATAAGTTTTAAATACAAATAAACAATATACAGGTTAGATAATTTTTAATTCGTACTCTATGGAGATTCGACCCCGGGGTCCGCGGGTAACGGCACCGATCTCTTTGCCTGTAAGCACCAACCCTTATGCCATCTCGACCATGCACAAATCACCAAATAATGATGCTACAAAGTCGCTGATATAGGCATTCGTGTGTAGCAGATACACTAGCATGTCGACCATGTGATTAATTCTCATCTAAGTACACAGCCACTCCGAATTCCTGCGACAGAAATCAAGGTATATAGAGGCACATTCCCTCCGGATTCCTACGACAGAAATCATACAGGTTAGAGCATTTTTAATTCGTACTCTACGGAGATTCGAACCCGGGTCCGCAGATTACGGCACCCACCGCCTTGCCTACACGCACCAATCCCTACACCCCCTCGACCAAGCACACATCTCCCAAAAAGGATGCTACAAAGTCGCTGATATATGCATTCGTGCATAGCAGGCACCAGCTTATCGACCCAGTAAATAATTCTCATCTAAGTACAGTCACTCCGGATTCTACGAGAGAAATCAGGGTATATAGAGCTTATTATAGTGACTTACAAATATACATCATACACAACGGAAAGTATGTGCAGGCAAGATTCGAATATCAGTAGAGTACGAATTAAGCATTCTCTAACCTGCATAATAATATACTTTCTTTATATATCAATATTCACTTTATATTATCACGCTTCCTCCCCTAGGATCCAGGGAACATCACTTTCCGCTCTGTATGGTGTATATTTGTAAATCACTATGTATGTATATATCTATCTATCTATCTATCTATCTATCTATCTATCTATCTATCTATATATATATATATATATATATATATATATATATATATATATATATATATATATATATATATACACTCAGGACTATGACTGTTTGCAACCTGGTTTAATTTTCTTTTATAATTAAACACTTTCAAACGTTTCTAATTGTCCTCAAACATGTATTGTTATCATAAACAAAAACATCTATTTTTCGAACATTTCCACAATAACTAAAATTTTACAACTCACAAGTTGTAGAGGACTATATCCGGAATCCAAATGTTTTCAGGCGGTACCATTATTGTCGTGAGGTTATCAAAAGAATATGGATCCCATCTGAGGAGCACATCTTTCCATTTCTGAAATACCATTATGTAGATTGCATAAGTATAAAATATGTCATTTGAGTGTAAGACCATTTGTCACTAAGGTTTTTGTTATGTAGATAATGAAATTATGCACATATTGGATCTGACACTTTTAGACACATACTAATTTGTGACAGAATAAGCAGAGAACAACGTATATATAGGGGAAGAAACAACGTACATCCACAAAATAAATAGTAAACATAAAAGACATGAGAAGATCTGGACTCCTGCATGCTTGAACGACAGGAGGAATCTACAAACAAGTGTTAATTAATTATTGAAGAAAGAAAGAACAAATTATAGAAAAACGATCATAAAATGGGTAAACTACATGTCTATTTCTGCGCTACATTGAGACTAACATAGTTCTACAACCAACATAGTTCTACAAGAAACATCAAAAATGGGATGATCGTGTCTATCACACTGAGAACCAAAATGGTTTGACCTAATTCCAGGCTGGGGACAAAGGACTGAGAGCATGCGTGACGAAAATCAAGGCCATCTAGAATATATACTAAAGAAATTATATCCGGGTACAGTTATGCGTGGAGGTAGTAAACAAAATCTGTCATGAAAATGTTGTAGCGGTATAATAAACAAGAGATAATAATAATGATAATAATAATAATAATAATAATAATAATAATAATAATAATAATAATAACAATAATAATAATTAATGTAAAGAGTTACGGAATATTTACTTGGGAAAATATTTTCGCAAGAATTGTGTACGGATGATAAACTGATGACTGACTAGAATTTTGATAAGATTGCATTGGGAAGGTTCGACTTTTTTAATTTAGACCAAATTCCCCATGAGTTTTCAATTGCAGTATCCAGTATCGCTTCTGACGTGTGCGTTCTATATTGGTCCACCCCGTGTTAGACTCAATCGATAGCATCTCGAGGGACTCGACTGAATACAAAGTTGAGATGTAATGATTGGCGAGTTTCGCGTTGATTTTGCTGCAAAGGTGGCTCTTGTGGCTATTCATTCGTATTATGAAATCAACGGTTTGGCCAACATATTGAGTGGCACAGATCTTGCATGTCTGGAGATGGATTACATTTTTGGTTCGACAGCCTAATTTCTGCTTGATCGTAAAGCTAACTCCTGTTGTAGAATTTCTAAACGAATTGGTCTCGGGCATATGTTTGCAAATTAGGCAACCCTTGTCTTTACAGCAGTATGTGCCAGAATCTGTTGTCTTGCTTGACGTTCCCTTGGTACGTACCAGAAAGTCCATGAGATTATTAGATCTACGGTACACAACCACAGGAACATCTTTAAATCTGACCTTCAGACATTTAGAAGATTCGATCTGGTGCCAATGCTTCCGAATGATATGTTGTAAGTTTGGGGCATTGGGGTGAAAAGTAGTCACAAAGGGGAAACGCTTGTTGGTTTTCTTGGTTTTATGTTTCAAGAGGGCGCCTCTATCGAGGAGTCTTGTTTTGTGAACAGGGTCGTCAATGTATCTCCTACTGTATCCTGTCCTTCTAAGGCGCCCATTGAGCTCTATGAATCTCTTTTCAAAGGTAGCCGGTTTAGAGCATATGCGTTTGGTCCGAACGCACAGGCCGTAAGGAAGATTGTCTATTACGTGGTAGGAATGGCAGATGATGGGAGCAGATACCGGTGAGAGCCAGTTGGTTTAGAATACAGGTCAGTTTCTATGTTCCCCTCCAAGAGGGTAGATTCAGTATTCAAGAAGACGTTAGACCCATCTGATGATTCCAACGTTAATTTAATTGCAGGATGAAAGTTATTGGCGAAGTCGAAAGATGTTTTGAAATTGTCGCCCGTTTTGATCCATTTCAATTATATGTCGTGAATAAATCTGCACCAGCTTAGAGGTTTATAGGCTACCTCACTGAAGAGCTTTTGTTCGAGTCTTCCATTTTAGTTCCTAGTGTCGTTCCATTAATTTGTAAGATGTGTTATCTGTTGAATATAAAATTGTTAAACTTAAGAATATGGGTTAAAGCTTGACCAAATAGTACGTAGGAGGGGTAGGATCAGGTCGACCATCCCATGCTTCCTTGCAGGCTGTGATACCTTCCTCGTGTGGGATGTTGGTGTACAAGGAACAGACTTCCATGGTGACGAGGAGAGTGTTATCTGCAAGGTTAGTTTTTGGTGTTTTGTTTAGGATGTCAGTAGTATCTTGGATGTCTGAACGCAGTTTTTCCAGGAAAAGCGGAAGGTGAAAATCAACGAATTCAGAAAAACAATTTGAGTGGGATTGTTTCCAGAAATGATTGGTCTCCCCGAGTTCCCATTATTATCTAATTTAGGGAGTAAATAAAATCTCCCTGGTATAAGGTCAACTGGTAGGCTGTAAGTCATTGTTTTGTCATCAATATGTCTTGCGTTATGCATGTCTTTTAATGTTTGACACACCATTTCAGCGTGTTCAGCTGTTGGGTCATGACTAAGGTCATATAACATCTCTCGTCTGAATGTTGCCTGTTCGCCTCAGCGATGTGGTTAGACGTACTCATGACAACGACGCAGGATCCCGTGTCTGCTGGCTTGATGACAATATCTTCCTTCGCGCGCAGTTTTTTCAGGGACTGTCTCTCCTGTCGGGTTAAATTGTCCCTTTTGGTATGGGTCTGTTCGTGCGAATGAATGTCGTTTTCCACCGAGGAAAAAAATGCCTCTAGAGCTGGAACTTTACTAGGGGTGGAAAATAATCGCTTTTTGGGCGGAATCTCTGAGTGAGGCTCATCTATCTATCTATCTGTCTGTCTGTCTGTATGTCTCTCTCTCTCTCTCTCTCTCTCTCTCTCTCTCTCTCTCTCTATATATATATATATATATATATATATATATATATATATATATATATATATATATATATATATATATATATATATAGGGATAGAGAAATGGAGAAAGAATATTATCATACAGGTTAGAGAATTTTTAATTTGACCCAATAGATATAATCATAAATCACAAGGTAGTTAGAAAAAATTAAAATATACTGAATACACATATAAATCATGTTTGTCACAGAATGATTACATATATAAAGCAAACTGACAACACATAGTGCGGACTTAATTTTAAACTAGCCTAGGCGTTTTAAGGACCCCATTCTCATGCATAAAACACAAAAGACAAAACAGACAACAAACAGCATAAGGAAGAAATGTAAATACACAACTCCAAATGATGTTTGTATTCTCTGTATTTATTTCCATGTAATGTTGTATATTTTCATTCATTGCTTTTGTTTGTTCTTTTGTACTTTTGTATGCCGTTGATAAAGGGGTAAAAAGGCGGTTATCAGAACCCGAAAGCGCTGAGGCTAGTTTAACACGAGTTCTGCTGTCTGTGTTGTCAGTTTTGTGTCTGTGTGTGTGTGTGTGTGTGTATATGTATATGTATATATATATATATATATATATATATATATATATATGTGTGTGTGTGTGTGTGTGTGTGTGAATATGCTGAGGTTGAATCGAAGTACGAAAAATAATATAAGATTTTATTTTATACAGATAGTCAAGCTTTAAAGCTTATGTGCATAGAGTTAGAACTACCTAACTTGTTTGCATGAAACAAAGAAAGAAGAAACGAAATAAGAATAAAAAGATAGATTGAGAGATATATATTGATATACAAAAGCCGAAGTAAATATTCTGTTCAACTTTGGCTTCGTATACTATAGTGAAGACATACGTCACACTACTTCAAATGACACTTTGAAGAATTGGCTGAATGATGTAACACTACTTCGCACAAACTATAATTGTTTGAATGGAATCGGCCAATATGAGAGAAGCCATTTTTTTTTTTCCTTTAGATCAATTCTCCGTATCCATGAAAACTATTTTTATGATTATTAGATAAGTATGACACTATATAATTTACTTATATATGTAAAATGAGGTAACTATGCCCTGCCTATTACTTGAAAGATATTTTCAGAAACCGCAAAACTGCTTATCGCTTCCTTACAGTTTCTGCAATTAGCGCAATGTATAATTTTACATTCTACAAAGTAGATTAAACAAGAGTCTTACCTTCTGATTAAGAATCATAATTGGACAAAGACAGACGATAGATAGAAAATATTAAAATAATTGAAACGATCTCATAACGTTTGGTTAGTGTTCCACCACCATGTTAGTGCGACCTCTACGTCATAACTTACGTATGTGAACCAGACGTTAGTTTCCAGGACTTGGTTCTTTTCATCCACGTCCATGATCTGAATCAGAGAAAGGCCAAACTCCACTGTTATTCTATCTCCAGTGTTGTTAACGGGTCTGCCAATGCGGCCAATTGTAGCATACTGATCAAGTAATTTCTTGATTAAAATTTTTTCTTTAGAAACCTGTAGGTCAACTCCCAGAGAAAAGTTATCGCCGTCACCTGCAAAATAAAACAAATGACTAATATATTTTCCAAAGTTTGACAGAGGAAATCATCACTCGTTTAAAACTGCTACACGGTCCTCAGTATCTCTTTTGGAGTATAAGTTTAGGTTTCTTTCAAATAAGGACAGCAACTCTAATTTCATATGGCAGATACATATATAAAATTGTGCGGGATTCACTTCCAGACGTCTCCAGTGTTTGGATAGTTCAGATGACAGAACGCAACAAATTGTGACAGGACTTATGGGTTCGACTCCCGGTTTGGTCGCAAATATTAATCCGCTGTGACGCTTGATGCTCACCGAGGGACCACGTTTTGACATTCGAATTCTAAAATATGTGAAGATGTCTCGCGGGATCTATGCTGTAAATTACCAAAGATGAAGCAAGGTTCCTCTAAAGTGCATGTGAAGAATATGGTACGAACCGGCTCAGGGTGTCAGCTAAGAGAGGACACATAGTATAACGCCCAGATAGGGTGAGGAAGTTCCCGGGTTGGAATCATGTTACATCCGTCAATCTATCAATCACATCCCTCAAGCATCCACTTTCCAATATATATGACAAAGAAATTTGCGTTTGAGTTTAACTTCTTTGAAAACTATTTTTTATTTCTAATTTTTATTTTAAAACTCTTAGAAAAATGAGAATATAGCAATTTATTTGAATGACTCCAAGAAAAAAAAGTTATCATTTTCTATGTGAAATAAAATAGTATGTATTTTCCGAATAGTCTTCATTTTGCGATTGTTTTGATCCCTCTCTCTCGGGGAGTGTGTGCTAAATTATTTAAACTTTACAGCGCTTCTGGAATGATATGACTGATTTGATGATTTGAATGCCACAATACAAAGGAGAACGGCGGTTTCTTGTGAATAGACTGAAAGAAATGATAACAAAATAGCAAATTGCATTCACATTTTCATCAAGTAGTATTATGTACATTTCACTTGCTTCATATATTACACTGCGAGAAACTGACATATTCTAATTGGAAAAAGAAATAAAACTCTTGGACAGAGAAAGGGCGTCACAATCATTTAGATTATATTGATATTCACAGTTGGAGATGAAATCTAATATGTTAGAGAACAATTGGATTGTCTACGCCAGCCTTGAATTACAACGTATTGAAATATTACATGTTTCTTTTCCAGAAAGTTATGAAGTCAAGAATCTAAACATCCTCACTGATACATCTTTCCTCAATCCAAATCATGTTTACCTGCAAATAAGTACTCACGTTAAACCCTGCACAGTAGTAGGAATCGCCACCTATAGCAACGTACGGAGGTAGTCCATTAGAAAGTGTTGCATTGAGAGAGAGAGAGAGAGAGAGAGAGAGAGAGAGAGAGAGAGAGAGAGAGAGAGAGAGAGAGAGAGAGAGAGAGAGAGAGAAATGAATGAGCGGAGGGAATGATGGAAAGAAACTTACAATAAAACATACATTATATATCAATATACAGTTGATACCTACCTGGCACATCATTCGTATAATAAAAAGATGGCAAATAAACTTTGATTATCGTTATCAATGGGTTTTTTTCATTAGTGTCTTCAAAGTAAAAACAAATCAGTTCTTTTATTTAAAAGAATATATGTAACAGTCATTTTACTTTTTAATACTTTGAAGTCATTTTTAATCAGTAGAGTCTGCCATCTGCCATATTCACCATTGTAAATAATCCTTACTTTACAGGTGAAACTTTCACGTTGCCTGTACTTAAATGAAAAAGAACAGCTTGTGAAAAAAACAAAATGAATATTTTTCTTAGATAGTCTTATTTTGCGCTTGTCTCCAACACAGTTGTTATATACAGTCAGATAAAAGGACTAATTCATAAACTGATGATCCATGACGGGCCCGTATTTTAAAATCTTTGAACGACTTGTGTAATATTCGATCGTTGAAGGGTCTAAAATAAGTTTTAAAGGCCTGCAGTTCAAGTTTAATAGAAACATTGCGCCCTTTCCGAATTGCTTTTAGAAGAGAAAATACAATGCACATGCTCAGAAGTTCTAGGTATTGCATTGACAACATTTATCAGTTTGGGAAACTGCATACATTTTTAAGGCACATATTTCAAACATTTATATTCAAATTTGAATTGACCCTTAAACAAGTAGTTGTAAAAGCTGAGGTTACTCACCCGTAAAATCAGTGACAACTGTGGTTTGAAAAATGACCACTATTGCGTGAAGACATTTGTGAATGACTCCCATACTTGTATAGGGGTTGTTTCATGTTTCGGACTTAGTCAATTTTGAGAGAAGATTTTGAACCTAAAGAAAAGTAAATTGTTTTTTCTAGTGGCAGTTAATGAAACATTCATAAATATTAGCAATTACCATAATAAAACCTAGGTCAGAATTAATTACAATGTAGAGTTTCTGTGTTGCTCAGTTGAGGTCTATGGCCAAAATACATGGTGTAACGACGAAAGTGTGGACATAAACCTTAAACAGCGCCCAACATCGTCTACTTCATGTAAACACCGCATACTACTAATGTGTACCTCAAGGTGTCACTTTCAACAAACATGTGAGCTTTTTGAAGGGACTAATGTAAATCAGGAAACAGTCATTTTTAAATTGGACTTCATACTGTAATTTCTGACAATCAGACAAAGATAAGAATGTTGAAACAACACTGTGATTATATATATATATATATATATATATATATATATATATATATATATATATATATATATATATACACATACACACACATTTAGACACTTTGTGGATGATCTTAAGAAAAACACAAAAATCTACATCGTCTGAAAGTAAGACGGTTAATATGAGATACTATCTGAACACTGACATCATACCTTTATTAGGCTAAATCGTCGGGTAGACCGAAAATATTGTTAGTTTCTTAACCATATGGGTTTCTATGGTAATTTGTGCTAGATGTTCATTATACTATTCAGTGGCTGGAGTATCAAAACTTTATAAAATCATTTAAAAAATAAATCAGTTCATTTTATCATTTTCGAACAAATATTGCTCTTAATTACATGAAGTTCTATGATTGGAAATGACAGTTTTGCTTTCCTTGTTCTTTCAATATTTCAACAGAGTCTGGATCTAAAGATATGTTAGGCCTATATACATTGACCGATTTATGATTTTACCGCCCCCAAGGCACCGTTAGAGTTGCCGCCCTACTATCCCCACCCCCGCCCGCCCAAAACAAAGCCTTAAAACCATAGTCTTTAAAGACGCCTTTAAATAATGGCAAAATTTAACTAGATTTTTTTTTTTTACAAAATAAATATATTTGTAACGTAGTATTTTAAAGTCTGCCGCCCCCTGAATTTTGCCGCCCTAGGCAGCTGCCTTGGGTGGCACTCTCCAGTTTCGTACTTTGCATAGGGGGTTAAAGAAAAAGAATTGCCCTGGTTTTACTCACTGGTTGTCGTGGCTATTTAAAAAAGACCTTGTATATCTTAGGTATTGTTAAAAGAACTTTGAATTCCCTTTATTTTGGTGTATGATTGATGGGTGCAATTTGGGTTATAGAATATACAGCTTGGTCTTACTTAAGATGTGCACCTCTCAAAAAACTGTTAGCTCCGCTTGGTCATTTTCACTTCCTGGACTTCAAAGGTAAATTAAAAAAAGAGCCGATAACCTTTTTTACTTTTTATATTTTTTGTAATTCATTCATTGTTCTTTCAGAGGCTGGTATTGCCTACTCTAGCCAATTTCCCTTGCCTATTTTAATTACTGCTGAGAATAGTGTACTTTTGACTAATTCAGGCTGATTTTTCGAGTTCTTTGGAGCGGCCATTTCTGTCTGTTGTGTGCTCAGATCATGTCCAATTTCCACAAGTACAATATGTAAAGAAATTTCAGCCACATTACATGAAAGTACCATAGAGGTATGCCAACATTCTCTCCTTTGTGCATGTTGCAAATGCAAACAATTTCATCTTACACTTGTCACTCTCTCAGAAGCACGTATTATCTGTAGAGCGCCCCCTGGTATGCCTAATAGGAAATCCGCCAATGCCTATGTATAACCTCTCTGTATCACATGCCACGAAACAAAAAGTGAAAATATGTAGATAGCGAGAGAGTGTATAATTATTATTATTATTATAATTACTATTATTATTATTATTGACAGCGGATGGCATATCTAGAATTATGCTAATATTCCATGTGATCCTCGTAGAAATTCGACACACGTCTTACAAATATGCCATGGTTAGAAAGCACATAATCCCATTTAAAATTAAATTGATATTCCATTCTTCACCTAAGTAAGAAAATGCAGAAAACATCCGGGTATAAATACAAGATTTTTTGCGTGAAACTATTTGTGCTCTGTTTGCCTATGTTTATTCACCGTTTTGTCACAGTTTAATTATTTTTTTTATAGATATTTTCCAGCCATAATGATGTTTTAGAACTTGAGCGGAGTCCTTCCCCTTCAATAGTAACGCGTTACATAAACAGACGGGGAGAGCGAGAGAGAGACAGAGAGACAGAGAGAGACAGAGAGAGAGAATTCCACGTGTGATCACATGTGCGTGTGCAAACGCCATCTAGAGTTACTGAAAAGGTGACACGGCAGTATAAGGAGGATCAGGTGGTTCCGAGTTCATTTCAACTTCATATATCTCAAGGGAAATACATAAAACTGCAAAAAAAGTTACTATGTGCGACATGACTTCTAAGTATGATCTGTCAGAGACCTTGTCTTTGAGACGTGTTAACTCAAGCGATAGCAAGTGGAGACTTCTCCCATTTATAACAACTTTCGTGACAGCCTGACACATGAGACGTGCCTTGATGTGTCTACTCTATAAGTTCACTTCTTATAATGAAGGTTTAAATTCAGATGATATGATTCCTATTGGTACAGCATCAGTTGAAAATATGCATCGGCCATTTGGATGAAAATATCAGCTGAAATAGCTGGACAGTACAGCTAACCTAAAATTATAGGCCTGCGATCTTTTTTTGAAAAAGTAATTGTTCACATAGCGATCTAATATTTTTAAAACGTCTTCCTTTTGGATGATAAACTCTGCTTTACAGTTCTCCTTTCTGCGATTCGTCACAAGCTTTCCGAGAGGAGAAATGTTTATAATTATAATATGAAAAAGATGTTAATGGTGTGGTTGTATTTTTTTTTTTTTTTTTTTAAATTTATGTAACAGAAACTAACCGAATTTTCAAGTTAGTATGTAACATAAACTAATGTTAGTTATTTTTCCGTCTTTGTACAAGACTTGAAACCCGAGTGTACTGTGTGTATAGTTCTGTTTAGAAAGTGTCAAATAAGATGCAAATATAATCACGAACTACTAAAATGACAGAAAGAAAAATTGACCTAGTGTTCTTGAGTAGAAATGCTGCAAAACTGATCACTTTCTGTACAAGACAGACCAATGAGAGACTGGCGACAGATAGATAACAAGAAAGAATGTGATAGATAGATAGATAGATAGATAGATAGATAGATAGATAGATAGATAGATAGATAGATAGATAGATAGATAGATAGATAGACATATATCTCAAGTGTTTCATTTACTTTGTCGTGGTCTCTGAGGCTGATTGTTTGTTTGCTTTTGTATCTGTACTTGTTTTATTTTAACCAGTTATTAAGTTTCATTCCATGGGCTATGTTTTGACAATACATTTAGCTGTCTCTCAGGTCCCATCTTTGATAAAAGTCTTAACATTAATGCGCTTCTAGAACTTTTAATGTTGTTATTTTTTTGTAAATCCCCAACAACATAATATTATCAATCATGGTTCTGTCCTTCATATTATTTAAAGAATTTAACATTATATTGTACAGGATTCATAAAGTCATCATGAAATTTGAAAATCTATTACATACTGCATTGGCAAAGGGAAGAGAAGGCCATTCATGCATAATTTGTAATCGGTTTTCTGACTGGATGACGTCATGAATCCTGTAAGATATGAAGTTCAATTCTTATAATTACAAATAGTTATGAAAATAATAAAGAATCTCAATACATAAATAAGAGAACTATATTTAAATCATTGTTTACAAATGTCAAAGCAAGAGAGAATGGCGCATGAATACAGAAGCTAATAACTTATAGTTTTCTGCGTCACATGATGCTATTTTAACTAGTCTAACTGCTTGCTACAACGGTCACATGATGCTATTTTAACCAGTCTAACTGCTTGCTACAACGGTCACATGATGCTATTTTAACTAGTCAAACTGCTTGCTACAACGGTCACATGATGCTATTTTAACTAGTCAAACTGCTTGCTACAACGGTCACATGATGCTATTTTAACTTGTCAAACTGCTTGCTACAATGGTCACATTATGCTATTTTAACCAGTCTAACTGCTTGCTACAACGGTCACATGATGCTATTTTAACCAGTCTAACTGCTTGCTACAACGGTTTGGTAAAATATTTTAATTATAAGGTAATATTGCAGAAGGATTCATTTATTGCAAATGATTTGTAAGTTAAACGTATCCATACCATGGAAGTCTTGCAGAAGAATTCTTTTATTGCCAATGATTTGTAAGTTAAACGCATCCATGCAATTCAAGTCTGTATTTGATTGTGCATGTGAATATTCTAAAATGTAAACAAACAAACAATATGTATATATATATATATATATATATATATCTTTTCGAAACTCGGTCTGTACGTTTATTAAAGAAAAATAAAGCACTTGTTTTCAGTAGTACTTACATGTTAGTTGAGAAACTTAGTGAGTACAGGGCCTGCCAATTCCTCTGGACTGGTTCTTTGTCCTACTGATATTTTCACACGTAATTAATAATGTCGGTCTGTATGGAATAAGTGAGGAAAATAACACCTTTGTGGTGTTATCCCCAGGCAAACAACATGCAAACAAGTAGTACTGAATGAACGATGCAAGAAGACTTGGGTTCCTTAGGGAATTAGTAATGACATTTTTTGTCTCTATTGTAATGAAAGTTTGCGTGCTAGCTAATGGGGAAGATATTGATGTTTGCATTAACGTTACAGAAACGTTGTCTTCATCTTCTACAGTTTAACGATTGTACTATCTTGAGATAGCAGACACTTTCTCGAAATTGCATCAAATCGTTCTTTAGTGGCAATTAATACAGTACAGGTTATAGCTTTTTTGTTAGAGGGATAGTCTTGTCTTTGTCTGCAAAGATGACTTATCCTGAGGAATTAATAACTCTTTATGCAAAAGAATGTTCAAAATGTAATAATGACACAACATAAATACGGTAGACCAAACAAGCGATTAATGCTTTTTTCTCAGAAAAGAACTCCATTGCCTTCTTCGTGCAGTTGGACAATTTCCCGAAACAGAAAACTGATTGCGTCATGTTTCCTGAGGAAGACCATAATGTAGGAATCAGAAGAGGAAAAGCGAAAAAGAATGCCCTCAAAAGTCCTTTTGTCCTAAGTGTGCAAATGACACAAAGAAATAAACAAAGAAACTCTAGGACATTTTAGGCTTAATTGATCAAAAATCGATCTAATACAATTTGACGCTTATATAGTTGTATACGGGTCCTTGTCTTCTTCAGATGTGACGAATTTAATTCAGGTGACAACTGTTCGAATTTCATGGATAAAGTACGTACTAAACTGTATACTTAATACAGGTTAAGATGACTCTATGACTCTCTCAAACAGATGTTTTGCTTAACATATATTGATACTGAATTCACTTGGAATTAAGCACAACAAATATATATTGATCCAGCATGGACAGGCCAAATATGGTGTAAAATTGTGTGCAGTGTTCGTGTTAGCTTTACTTTTTCATCCATGGCGGTCTGAAGGTCAATTTAAGACTAATCAAATATTGGAGTCAGAGCAATCATCTATACATTTTGTATGTATCGGAGAGAGAATTTTTACTAGGTATAATAGATATAAAAAAAAGCTGATGATGCCATTAATTTATTTATATTACTGATGGAATTATGTATTGATCACTGTGGATGTAATAATGAATTACCAAATATTACTCATTTTGAGAAAGAACTGAAACGACACTTTCTGCCAGAAAAGTATTTTGCATACATAAATTGTACATGGGAAAATGTTGATACCAAATGACATCCACACAAAAAGATTTTTACGCTGAATATTAACTTATCTCTATTTGCCAGACGATCCATAGTAAGGTATGTGTTGATACGTTTGTATGCATTATTATGTTAAATATACATGTCTGTATACCATGAGACATCCTTGGGCCTTCCTTCCATCACCCCCTTCTGTTACCTCGCTTCCTCTCTAGACTGACATATATTTTAGAATCAATTAGACTCTGTCATATAAAATTGCAAAATTCGGTAATAGGAAGTAACGGTGAGACGGTGAGTAAACCTTACGTATGATGGTATTTTGTCTCGTGCAATTGTTTCATTGGAAGTCCTTACAGAAGAAAAAAAACAAAAAAACAACAAAAAACAAACAAAACATTCATAAAAAGGCGCAGTAGAAAAAGCATATTATGGAAATACGTTACACAATAAGTAAATGTTATAGGGAAAAAGCATGCTTCAGTCATATATTTTCCCTTATATTGCTTTCTTAATAATAATAGACTGGGCAAAAGTGTTTGCTGTCTGCAGATGTTGCACAAAATGGTAATTTTTGGTATCACATTCTACATACCTGTATTGAGGTTGTTTTTACTGTTTAATTGCACATAATTACTAATCTTAGTAAACTTAAGTAGTCCTATGCTGATTGGCATATCCTACTCGATTTCTTCACTTCATGTAAGCTATCTTTCAAAACTAAGGTACCGCTTATACTCGCGTATAAGCTAATACCAACTGCAAACTGCATAGACCCAGATCTGCTGTCGCCTAATGCGCCAGCAGATCTGGGTCTAAGCAGTTTGTAAGGAATAATCAGTAGAACAAACAACATAGACCCTGATTTGCCGGCGCATTATGTGACGGTATATCATGGTCTATGTTGTTTGCATTTGGACGGGGTAAATACGCGAGAATATACGGTTGTCATCCTCTTTATTTGATAATTGTATTTTGTGTAGTAATGTGTGGACGAGCGAAACAAGATACTACATTTCAGCGCCCATGCAATATGCAAAACAGGTTCGATGTGCCCTTCATCATATTGCAAGAGGCAACTAATGGAGGAAACTATTTTGTCTTGGAGTACATCCCGTGATTATATTCCAGTTGAGAAGGTCTTGGACATTTCAAAAGTGTATGATTCATATAAAAAGTTGACTTTGTATGTTAAGGATTTAATTCTTTTTTGCAGGGCTTTTTCTTTGTTGTGTTGTATGCATTTTTGGGGACACCTAAACTTAATCTGTATTATATATCCAGGATTGTGCTGATGTGCCATACCAACTTTCAAAGAGATTCTATTTTCATATAAAATACTCTGCAAAGCTTGAATTCGTGGAATGTTTTAAAAGGGGACCACTATTCGTCTAAAAAGGCATGTTGTACTTGGAACAGATCACTTCGTTTCAAGTTGTGTTATTTTATTATTAATAATAATAAGAATGCTTTATTCAGTAATTTAGGCCACCGGCCCATTTACAAAATACAATACAAGTAAATACAATGTGCGCCATGGTGTACAGAAAGTCTATGTGGTGTTCAAGATACGTATAGATACACAATTTCCTACAAAGCATCATTGTATGATATTGTAAAGGTATCACTACCACTAAGTATATCATTCGTGGTTTGTATGAGCTATCAAAGATTGTCTCAGACGAAAAGCCGAATTGATAGAGTAAGAAAGATTTCTTATAATTAATATATTACTATGACTCATGAGGGATACACATTTTTCTACCGACGGATAAAGATAATAAACTTCATTAAAGTGTTTATTTCTTAGATGATCATAAGCAGGGCAAACATAAATGAAATGGAATTCATCCTCTACCAGGCAAACATTATTTTTCCAACATAAGTCACAGTACCTATGATTTCTCTTAATCCTACATGTACTATGCCTACCTGTCTCTACTTTCAACATGTGCGCTGAACACCTGAATTTTAGCAAGTAACTTCCTAAATAAATATTACAATCCACATGATAGATATATTTCCGGTTATAATTCAGTTTTATACATACTATAATACAAACATTTATGTGAATTACTAATACGGCTTTGCCAGTTTGGAGAGCCGAATCCTCAGTTCTTTGCGAAAATAGTTAGGAAAATTGATTTTAGTCTCCAACATCTTGATTTAGCCAGACATACTCCAAACCGAAGCGAAATAACATGTCTTGTACTTTGGTAGCCCAGCCGACAGGGTTGGCTTTCATCTAATCTTTTCAAAATTAAATAGCATCGGTGTGGGTAGTGAGTTGAGGGCATTTTTACAATCTTCAGCCAGTATTTAATACATCTTAAGAATACGAGGTACAAAGTGGATATCTTCCACATTCCCCTAACACAATCGCATTATTAGCAGTTTTAGGAACACCTAATTTACTGTTTGCAAAAGTTGTATTGGACAATTTCAATATCTCTGCTAAATTCATATCCCCAAATTTCTGACCAATAGCAAGCAATTAGTTTTATCACAGAATCAAAATTTTAAAAGCATCTTTTACACTAAAAGAGCCAAATCGTTTTTGATAATTCAAAATCCGTATAGTTTCTTTCTTTGTCTGGACTGCAGATATCTGCTTTGTTTTTGTCCAAACCAGTTTTGGGGTGAAAAATAAGCCATTATATGTGTAGTAGGGCACATATTCAATACCTCTTTCTTTGAAAAAGCAAACTTCCTTTTGCTTAAGATATCCCCCATTTCTGAAAACAACGATTTTAGTTTTATCGAGATTGACCATCATACCAGTTTTATTACAGAAATGTTCAATGACATGTATTTGCTGTTGAGGGAGCCCTGCTGTATCAGCACAGTTAGCGAGATCATCAGCTTAAAGTATTGCAAAATATCATAAATATCTTTTGATATAAATACACTTTTATTGCATTCAAGCTTAAGATGTGTAATCAAATCATTAATAAAAAGGAGAAACATGATAGGGCTCAGAACACAACCTTGCCTTGTACCTGAAGTTCATTCGAAATAAGTAGTTAGACCTTTAGGTGTTCGGACACAACTTTTCAGGTTTCTATACATATTTCTTAAAATGTTTACTATTTTACCATTCATACCCTTATGTATTAATGACGACCATAATTTATCATGCTGTAGATTGTCGAAATCTTTTTAAAATCTACAAAAATACAATAAAGTCTAGCTTTTTTTAAGATATATTTTTGAGCTAAAGCCTGAATAATAAAGATATTGTCGTTTGTGAAGTATTTTCTTCTAAACCCTGCCTGTGCTTAGTCTATCAGACCACTGTCATCCGCCCTCGTGTATATACGCGTGTTCAATATATCAGTAAAGATCTTGCACAAAGTATTAATAAGGGAGATGGCTCTGTAATTATTTGGATAGCTCTTGTCACAGCACTAATATATAGGACAAATAATACTCTTCTCAACTGTTTAAGAAAATAGCCAGATTCAAATATTTTGTTAAATAGAGCGTTAATGAGTGGTAAGATTGTTTCAGTCGTGCACTGATAAAAATGAATAGGTATCATATCAGGACGGAAGGTTTTCTTTTTGATTTTAAGTAAACTTGTCATAATTTCATCATTTTCAATAGGATTATTTAGGTCATCATCCTTTAAATGAGGAAGTTCTTCCCGAACAAGATTGTCAGAGTCATCTAACTCTGACAATGGCTTATCCAATAAAGATTTAAAGTATTCATAGCAGTTTTTTTTTTTTTTTTTTTTTTTTTTTGGGGGGGGGGGCGTACGTTCCAATTCATGTTGAGAATGATGCGTTTCCTGTTTCAGAAGATGTCAGAATTGTTGAGGGGTTTTCCTCGCTGGAGTCAATTTATTAATTTGGGAGTCTCTAGTGTATCTTTTCTTGAGAGCAATATTTGATTTAAACGCTGATTTATACCCTCTATATAACTTGAGGTCAGCTTCAGTATTTGACAATCTAAAGCGTTGTAAACGGTAGTTTTTATTATATTTTGCCTTATCGCATTCTTTACACCAGCAAGGAGGTTGTGTTGTTATCACATTAGGCGCCTTGCCTCTAGTCTGAAAAATTGAGCCTATATTCTAATATAGTTTAGCAACATTTCTGAGGGAGAAATCAATATCAGTTTCAAGATAACTGAAAAGATTATTCTTTATGTCTTCATAATCTGTACTAAGCATTCTTACAAAATGATGGTGTATTATCTTCTGTACAAAGGAAATATTCCCATTTCCTAAGGGTACAATTATCAATATTAGTTTTCTCTTCATACAAACAAATTTGATGGTCATCAACATTCACAGTCGTTGTGGTTTGAGAAGTGCTACCTTCATGTCCCACATATTGACTTAGTCTAAGTGAAAAATATATAGGAAAATGCATCGATTCATCGCGAGACCCAACTCCGAAACTGGTAATATAAATATTTCAGAAGAACATATCATATAATCAACTACAATCCAACCATTGTGAGTTATACATATGAACTGACCATTTTTATATTCGAAGAGTCTTCCATTCATAATATGAACATTACAATTTCTGCATAAATCTATTAGGAATAAACCAAAACTGTTATACACTTTATCGTCTTTTGTATTTATTTGCATTAACAGATTATCAGCATCATAATGAACATTACATCCACACACAAAGTATAGTATATCATCAACGATAAAGCCTTCAAAATTCTTAATTCTAGAATTAAAATCTCCTGCTAGGAAAAAAAAATTAATTTCGATATTGATGTTTGATTGGAGATAACTTCTCGCTTAATAATTAAATTCCATCTTCATTAATATTATGATATATATATATATATATATATATATATATATATATATAGATATATATATATATATATATATACGCACACACACACAGAGGAGAATATTCAGTGGAGATATACCTAAAAACCATGATTATATCTTTATCAATATGCAAAGTTAGCGACTTAAATAGTAAATCTACACAATTATCAAACGTATCAAATACTCTTTTCATAAAATCATTCATTACGACATATTTACGCACAAAAACGCTTACACCTACCGAGTTCCTATCTTTACCCACTTTTGTTTACGAACACAACTATAAAGTCATAATCTTCAAGAAACTTATCAAATTCCTCAGATGACTTTCCCAAGCTTCATTTAAACCAATAATGTCAAATTTCATGCAATAATAAAGAAAAAAGTTATGGTATTTATACTTTGCTAAGTTTTCTATATTCCACAACATTATGCTTAGATCAGCATGTGCAGTAGTGTACTAACGGGGGAGAAGGGGGGGGAGCGGACTGGACGGTTGCCCCGGGCGCCGGAGGTCTTGGGGCGCCAAAATAGCTGATAAAAATTCGGGCCTCGTATTCATGGCCCTTTGGGCCATCATCGTCGCCCCGGGCGCCATTTACCCTTAGTATGCCACTGAGCATGTGTGTGATGGATATAGTGTAAAGAGTCCTACGTGATTTGTGGAATTCCTTCGTATGAAGACGGGATATCCCCTGTGCTGAGATTTCCTTCTTTGGTATTTCCATAAATGTCATATCTTGCATCATCATATCGTGTATTGCCAATATGGATTGTATGGGCATAAGAACGCGATGCTGCATTCTGCTTTAGAGGGTTGCGTTTATGCGCCGGTTTCACCTACTCATTGCTCCAGTCATACACATATACTTGTTGTCCCATGATAAGCTTGTCGAACTTGCTGGAAACAAACTCACCCTCTCGTCTAAATGCTTTCTTTTTGCCTCTTATACGCTTGGGGAAATCCTCCAACAATCTGAAGCTATAGTTACGCTTAAGAATTTCCCGTGCTTTGATTAGTACGTGGCCTTTGTCCTTGTACTTGACGAACTTTACGATGATTGGGCTGATAGAACCGGTTTCGCTGTCACCGGCGCGGTTATTACCTAGCATGTGCGCTCTGTCTAACTCAGTGGAATGTGAGTCAGCTATATGGAGTGATGCTTTAAGGAAATTACGAATTTTACATTCGGAAACATCCAACTTTTCGCGCCGGGTACCCTCAGTTCCATGAAACAATAAATTATTTCTCCGTAACAGTGATTTTAAATTGTCCAATTTATTCTCAAGATTGACCAACTTATCAGACAGGATCTTATTCTGTTTCCGAAGCTCCCGATTATCAGCTCGTAGTTCACTTGCCATGGTCTGCACTTTCGAACTGTAGTTCAGAGATTTAAGTTCCTGATGTATATCTTTCAAGGCCTGATCAGTATCAGCATCGGATAGTCTTTGCTTTCAGCATTGACGGAAAGGTAATTTCAGAACAACCTCTATGTTAAAATTCAGCACTGAATACAAGCAGACGATATAAAGCAAAGAAATGGATAATTGTATTGTCCCATGGTAAAATAAGCATTGTAGCGTCAATAAAGATAATTATCCAAATGTTAAATATATTCAATATTTTACATATTTTCCGGAATATTCTGTTCTGAACTTCCCTTTTCGTCAATGGTGAAATCCAAAGACTATCCGAATGCTAACCGCAACTTCCGTCCCAATACTTGTTAAATCTTCGAAATCGGCAAACAAGTGTCGAATTTTCTCCAATATGTCATTAATTGAACGAGGTCTATTGAGATGTTTTGAAAATTGATCCATTCTTGATTACAGCTGTCGTTAGGAGACGAAACAAGGACAAGCTAGCAGGGTTGGAAATACCGAGGGGTGAGGAATCGTGTCTTCCCTTGTGTTATATTGCTACAGGTTCCCCCCCCCCCTATCCATTGACCGATACTCTTAATTTCTATTGTAACGAGCCCACGTGGATTCGCCCACAGAGAAACTAGATTGCCTCCTTGAATTCCCATTCCCAGGCCCCGGGTTGACCTCAACTTAACCCGAAACAATAAGCAAAACACTCAGCGTCAACACGATTCTTAAAGTTAGACTAACTGCATTTTTTCCAACAGAGAGAGAAGGCATCCATACATTTATCTATGAATGAGGCACAAACAAGTCGATTCTTGCTCTCCAGAGTTAGATACTTATCCCCATTTTGTTGTTGTTTTTTTTTTGTTTGTTTGTTTGTTTGCTTGTTTGGAATAATTTCCACAGCTCACACAAACACGTTAAACACTTTAATTCACCAGGTGGTGCTCCCATTTGTTTTATTAATAAAGTGTAGAGTGAGATACTTAGTAGAATAGTCATTTCAATTCAATTCAATATTTTATTCTCATAAACACTGACATGCTCATAGAGTATATACTACAAATATTGCGTGGGTATCAAATGATATACGTACAACTTTCATTGCCTTTAGGGCTTTATCAGCCAATG
Organism: Margaritifera margaritifera; assembly: GCA_029931535.1. Lineage (NCBI taxonomy): Eukaryota > Metazoa > Mollusca > Bivalvia > Unionida > Margaritiferidae > Margaritifera > Margaritifera margaritifera. The sequence goes on along the minus strand of JAQPZY010001590.1, from coordinate 3,022,216 downwards.
TTTGTTGAGATTTAGAGAATTTTCCATTGTTCGAGAAAAGAAGACCAAGGTAATTAAAATTTCAACCACATCAATATTATTTCCGACTATATTCCATACTTCATCTTGTCTTAATGGACCACCTTTTCTAAAGACCATAACTTTATCAAGGTTAATATTTGGATTCCATTTATTACAATAATCGTGCAAATTATCTATGAGATTTTGTAAACCCTCAATGTTTTCTGAAAATAAAGACAACTCGTCTAACTCTATACAGATATATCCCGTATATTGTATTGACGTTTCCAGATCTTCAATAAATAACGAAAATAGTATCGGTGATAAAACTTCAGCTTGTATCAAACCTACTCCATACTCAAAAAGGCACTACAATTACCTCAATGTGAAACACATGATTTAAATACACTGTACATAGAACAAAGAACATTTATCATTTTGCCATATATACCTTGTCTAAAAAACTTCAAGAACAAACCATTTATGAAAATACTATCAAATGCCTTTCTAAAATCAGCAAAAGCTGCGTAAAACCTTGTACCTTGACTTAAATATTTATAAATCAAACAACGTCAAACAAAACTAGCGTCAGTATCACTTTCTTGAAAGCAAAGTGTGCATCCAATAGTGTGACATTTTTCTCCGCCCATGTCAACAGAGTTTCATTTAAAATACTGGTAAATAATTTTGAAAAGCAACTTAGTAAAGTAATACCTGTGTAACACGCACAGGGGTTCCTCTACCGAGCGAATCAAACACCTGCGTGAGGTCGGGCTGGAAGTCCCTTGTTTTCCCCTATTTCCAAGGACTTCCCGACAACATTCGTTGTCAGCAGGAAGTTCTCGTAACGCGCCGAGGGTATGATAGCAAAATTTTTCTCTAATCAATCAATAAATGACCACAATATCACAATTACAACTTCACATTTGCATGGCTTTTCCTTGTTAGCATGCCGTGGCATAAAGCGCAATTCAAATACGCAATGCAGGGAACTATAAAAATACTAAAACTGCATCAATATAATCTTCTCTTTATTTATTTTAGGTACAGATAGGATAAGCTCTCAAAATAATTCTTTTACTAAAGTTTTACTTTTCATTATTAACCAATTATGGACCACCAAACCCGTATATTCTCTATTGTATCTATTTCTAGACTGGTTCACAATTGTTCCGTATAATTAGTACCGTGAGTCCGAAGAACAACAGTCTGAACTGCGTTTCGCACGTGTACTTCCACCAACTGCTACAAGGAAAGGCATCTCCAAACAAAGGGATTACCTCTTTCCAATTATTCCTGACACAAGACAGTAGTTCTTGTCACGAAATCTCTCACCGAAAAGCACAATCAATCAACATCTCTGAATTAAGATAGGAACTACTTGGCTCCATGCCCACTTATGCTGGACTGACCCCCAGCTCAAACTACGAAACCAATCCATGCCACTGCAAAGTCTCTTAACAACTGTCAGTATGACGTCTGTTCCTAGAAATTGGCTAATTACTCGGGCCGGGAACACCGACTTGCCATAATCAAACAACTAATCACTAAAATCTAACGAACCTATAAATGGTAGACATAAATACAATCAGAACAAACCCAAATGTATTACACCTGTATAATTTCCTGTATTACAAGCATCACCAGACTTTAATATAGGTGCAATCACACACACACACACACACACACAAACACACACACACACACACACACACACACACACATACCACTGCGTAGGACTGCGTAAAGACCACTATCGAATATTGCATTAAATATTTTACATATATACGGTCTAAGTTTACCATTACCTATTCTCAATCTAGTTGCTTTACATAACTCAAGCAAATAATTACCAAATATAGTTAAACCTTTCTCCATAGAAACTCTCATGTTATCATTATCAATATAAAAATCAGTATGTTTTCTATATGAACAGGGTCATCATTTACAATGAAATCAGCTTTTGTTTGAAGCAGTTCGGGGATTTAGATCGCCAATAAGTATACTATCATAGCCTTCAGATTTGTACTTATTTACATCGCTTTGTATTTCATCAAATATATTTGTTGTTAACAAGTTATATGTTGTTGATCCCTCCGGTGACAAATAGAGAAAACAAATAAGGATATCATTTTGAAGATTGCAAGTAACTTGATCTAATTTGAACTAAGCTTAAATATATCCTTTTAAATGTATTAGCTTGATAATATTTTTCAATTTATCTCTATAATAAATTACAAGCCCTTCACTATCACGTTTGGATTTGTTATGAATTGACTTCCTATAATAATGAATATGTCCTTACCCTTCTAAATTTAACTTTGAATTTTCGTGGACCATGTTTCTGATAAGCAAATTATATAATATTTTTGATGCAAAGTCACAAAAGTCCTTTGATTCTTTCTTTTCAGTGGTAAGTCCACAAATATTCCATGTCAGAATTTGTAATCCATCCTCTTGTCCGACCTAGCGTTCATCTGTCTGTCTTCGAAGTTCTTAAGTCTGTAGTGGTGAGCGATAATGCCTGAATCTGTGATTCTTGGAGAAACCATTGCACGTTTTGCTGTGATCGCTGTTGTGGGGGTGGTTGGTGGTTAGGGGGCGCCTTGGATGAAAAGACAATCTCGCCATCTATATACAAATTCTTTCCCTTCCAAAAGGACCTTCTGTTCTCCCATTTTGCCCTCACAAGGTCGTTTTTCAGGGTCTTTCTTGCTTGATTCACATCAAACGGTAATTATGCTGATACTCCATAAGGACTGTCTCTCAATTTCTCTTTTCCTGTCGCTAACACTCGCTCTCTATCAGGGTAATAGTTAAATTTGGCTACAACGGCACGAATTTGGCCCCTATTCGGCCTTCCCATGCCGTGGGAACAGTCCATCTTTACACCAGGCAAATTGGGAATTGCCAATTGTTTTTCGATGAAATCATGCACTTTGGCTGTCATCTGATTAGGGTCCTCATGAGGAGTCACGGGTGAACCAAAAAATAATAAATTGTCCCTCATATATCTCATAGTGAGATCGAAGAGATGCTCTCCAAGACCTGCATTTACATTGAAGAGTTCCATAATTTTACCTCTTGTGTTGACAACATCACTCTTTACATTGAAAAGATTCTGGCCATTTCTCCACTTCTACCCTTAACTGCATTGACCTGGCGCTCTAGATGACCCACTTTAGACGATATAGCGGGCAACATCTCTTGACTATTGTCTATCTGTGCGAATTTTGAAATAACATATCCTAGCTTGTTGTTGATGTCCGACAACGCAACTTGAATATTGTGCATATTTTGTTGTGGGCATACAGGTGGGGAAGAAGTGTACTGAGGATATAAAACATGATGATCATTCTCGACAACATTCGAGGTAAGACGGATAGGAGATGAAGGTCGTGCCTGCACGGGATCCATGTTCACTGAATTCTCATACTGAGTTTTAAATGTTCGCTTCAATTTTTTTTGTTTTTTTGGCGTCGTGTTTTTGGCATTCTGTTGATAAAATGACAACAATACACCTCCCAGTTCACTGCTAATCAAAACTGAAGCAAATAAACAATGCAAAATTATATAAACGATCCGAGGTCTGAAGAAAAGGCTGCTAAAATCACGCATGCGCATCAACATCAAGTTATTACAGTTTTCCTTTCCAGAAGAAATGTTTTTATTCAGGATCCAAATGGATAAAAAGAGATATAAGATTGAGAATACACGACTTCTCGTTCTCTATCACTATCTCCAAACACACACACACACACGCACGTGTGTGTGTGTGTGTGTGTGATAGCAATCAGATAACAACAGAGTCGAAACTTATTTCCTTAAAAGACGATACAGATATGGTGAATCTTAATCGACATTTATACATTTAATTCTCGCACAAATGGCTGTGCAATACCAAAGTTGTAAGGAGGCTGTCGAGTTTGATTTACCTTTAGAAGACTTTCAACTAAATCGGATGATTAAAGTAGCAAACTATGAAAGAAAACAGGCAAACAAGAAAACATACTAATAAGTACACGCTTATAATTTCTTTGCCTCGTGATATGCTATTAGGTGGCTTAGACTATATCACCTGCTTGATGGTCACGTATATATGTAAGTTGATGCCCATACTGTACCTGGATAAAGGTAAAAAATCTAAACAATGACAGGTGTGAATCTTACAAAGACAGAATCACATATACCATCGATTGAAATGTTTATTTTCCCATTTAGATTTGGCGTTCTAATACTGACTGTTACCTTTAAAAGAAAAATATAAATTGAGAGAACGAAATCATTCTTTAGTTCATTAAACAAAGCACCTTTGATTTCCTAAATGATAAAATGAAAAAAATGATACTTTCGTTTCTTTTAGAAAGAGCGAGTCAGAAGGCAATTGAGTTGACAAAGATTCACGGTAGACGCTACCTCTTTCTTTTCGTATTATGCGGGGATTTTATAAATCAATTAGGGACAAACGGACTAAATAAACGATTGGCACTAAACGTGAAAAAATACAAAGATGATAGAGGGAGATTGCAGAAGATTAGTTAGTTCATACTAAGCGGAATTTCGCTGTAACTGACTTAAATGTTAAGTGCGTTGAATTTTATATACATGATTGCGTGTGCGTATGTATATATATATATATATATATATATATATATATATATATATATATATATCCTTTTGAACACCTTGTCCTTTCCAATTTTAGCCTTTGACCTAAATTTGAGATTACTGTTTTCCAGTACTTATTGTGTGTATTAGTTCCTGCTGAATTGATATGAAATAAACACGCGAGTAATGTACTAGTTTGCTATTAAACTAATATAGTATTATATTTACATGTTATTAGAAAATCACATGTCTCTCTTTAACTTCTGTTCAAGTCAGCCACTATCATCGAGCCGCTGCTAATTATTAAGATGGTTTCATCTAGGGTAATATTCCCAAATGATGATCATGTAGACCAGCTTTTCACAGCCATTGTTACGCTATAAACTACTTGCAATCTTATGTAAATCTTTAAGCATCATCCTTGGAAAGTTTGAAGCAAATTTAACAACTGTGACATGTATTTTGGAACTGCGCGGAAATTTCCATATAGATGCTTGATGCATCATTAGAGTAATGATCTCTGCTCGATTTGCTTCTTACACACGAGTCTTCAAACGTACAGACACATTTAAGTTAGATGTAATCATTATCCAGACACATGCTATGTAATAGATTAGTTTTCACGCCGCCAGTACAATTGATATTACTTTTACGTATAAATTTTGTTTTGGTTTCCTTAACTAGTCGGTAGCTGTTTATTTTTCAGGATCCAGACTAACAAAATCATTTCCAATCACATTCCAGACAGCTTTTTATGTGATAACATTTAACACTCTTTCCCCGACTTACTGATGATGGCGTTCCAATTATTCATCGTAATTTAGAGAAAGTCGCTGAAGAGTCAAATATTTTTTCTTTTATCTGATGACAAATTTTCATGAAAAAAGGTTCCGTAAACGAAGCCAAAATAATACTTAATTTCAATGTATAGGATAGTTTGTTTATAGTCCTTAAATAGGACTCTGCGGATCAGTAGTCCTGAATGAACACAGGTCCGCATCAGGCAAATAATGTTTGGAAAGATACAACTACACATAAAGGTTTCTTCTTCGGATAATGGTCTCTCTTTTGCTAAATTCCCACATATAAGTGGTTATATTTAGTATCGTGTATAAATTTAATCAGAGCGTCTAAGGGTTAAGCGTGATTCAGAATTATTTGTAAGTCAAAGTCCATATTTTTTCTGGTCATTAAGATACACTGAAAATAACGCACTACGTGCATTATAATATCAAGAACAACATAAGATTTGCTTTCTCTTGCATGCAATCTATTGTAAGATAGATTCCATCGGATTTGCTGTCGGCTTCAAAGACTAAAGACTTTAACTTCCCTTTTCAGTAGACAAGTATAGTGGCATAAACATATATCATGTGGGAAAATGCAATTGAAGGCAAAGCGGGACCCGCTGTACTGGGGATAATGCAATATGCGTGTTTGTCTCTTTCAATTTGCAGTTCGCTAACGCCGTTCAAATTCAATTTTGTATCTTACCCGAATGTTATCTGATTCTATTACAGTATGAGAGGGCACAAAATTTTGAGATTTTCGGAGTTGACATTTGATGAAAAACCAATAGATTTGGAATCTCTGATCAGCAAAAATGAGATCATCCCAATAGATCTAGAATCTCTGATCAGCAGAATTAGATCGTCCTAATTTTATACGAGACAGGTATACACAACTTTTTCCAAACTAAAAATGGGTTTCTTTCCTTTAGAATTATTTTTAAACAACAATGCTTCGGTTCTTCGACCGCATTGTAGTCAAATTTACAAAGCTGACATCGAAATCATAAATCTGATCATTAATCTGTCAAATACAAGTCTAAAACCTAAAGAAACTGCAATGTCTCACAATCGCGAATCCCTGCGCCTTGGTTTTACTTTATATTCCGGGTACACACACACACACACACACACACACACACACACACACACACACACACACACACCAAAGTAACTTGGAGGTCATGATGCAAAATTAGTCACATACCTGTTGTGCTTTCTTGCTATGTCTGCATATATAAAGTTTGGTTAGAAAATACTTGCAAATGTCATTGTTGTTAACATTTCATGCATCTGATCTTTGATTCCTTCTCAGGAACCCCATGGGTGGGAGCCACAAATGCCAGCCCTCTTGGATATGGTTGTTCCAAGGGCAACGTGAATTTCCACCCAACGGTTAAGGAGGAGAGGTGGTAACGGACAGTCGGACGAACAGACAGAGAGTATCACAAAATAAAATGGTGGGGATAATAATTAAATAACTAAACTTGTATGACCTAATTATTTCAAGAATGGAAATGATCTTGTGACGGGAAAAAAATGAAATGAATAAGTCTTCTTGACTCTAAGTTAAAATCGAATTTGTAGCTTCATTTCCTCGATGAAAAAAGGCAATGTAGACTATTACCACTAACAAGAAAGAACACGATACACAGGCATACAAATGAATGAGTAAAACATAGATAGATAGATGGAAATATAGATATATAAATATACATGGATAGACATGTACATACATGCACACATACGACCAATATATGGTACTCTATCAACGTATGTTTCTTAGCTAAGTGACACTGAACTTCAATACAAGAGGTGCGATAACTGTTATAATTTCTCTAGATTTTAAACAATAGCTCGAAAAATGTTTTTGCGAAGTTTGTGTAAAAGGGGTTCAAATGAGACAGAAAACAAGTCTTATAGTATATGACTTTAATGACATTTAGAAATATAAACATTTGTTATTTTCATGGCACAGCGAGAGAGAGAGAGAAAAAGGACCAGCGGCATCGCGAGTGTTCGAGGCGCCTGTGGGCAATGTTCTTTAGTGGTGCCCCGACCGAGGCACCCGGGGCAATGTTCTTTAGAGGCACCCCTACTTTGCCACAGACAAAATTTTTTATGTCAGTTGCCAACCTCCAACCCCCGCCCCCATCTACGCCCCGGTTACAGCTGCAACTCCCCCTCCGACCCCTTCCTCCTTTCTTAATGACAGCAAACGACAAAATGATTTACAAAACTATATTTAATTACAATTTAAGATGTATTTGAAAAGGAGCATTACATATTAAATGAAGAAATGAAAGAAGATAATTTATATGTCAATTGGAATATGTAACAAAATGGCTCTGCTTTAATTATCCACAGTAATATTCCAGCATGAATAAAAGCATGAATACAAAAATATGAAAATGTTATCGTAGATTTAAGAATTAATACTAATAAAAACTTAAGCAAGGTGACATACCTGTAGAAATATGAAAATGTTATCGTAGATTTAAGAATTAATACTAATAAAAACTTAAGCAAGGTGACATACCTGTAGAAATATGCAAATTTGTCATTTTCATGGTACATTGAGAGGGAAAGGACGAACAGTCCTTTATTCTTGACGGTAAACGGCGGTGCAGGTCAAGTTTGCACGCGAGATTTGAGCAATGATATATATCTGTTCGGCAGGGTTTGCGTTGCTTCGAACTAAATATAGATTTATACAGTTACCGGCTCTAAAAGAATGAATGAATTCATTAATCAATTTAGGACTGTAGCTGAAGACAAAACAAACAGAAACGACTTTACGACTATTACATTATATAACAACGCACAAGTGCAATAATTTTCTATAAGAAAACATTTTTTAACGAAAATAAATTCATTCACCGGTAAAATGGATTATACGCCTCAGATAAGTAGAAATTAACTTTGCAAGATTTCGAACTAGAATCAATATGGATTAACTCCCTCTTACCTTGCTGCGGGAAATGCCGTATAGGTATTTAAGACAAATGACCCGAAAATGAATAAAGGATAATTTGAAAAACATAATGATAACTGCTAACTGTTAATGGAATACACCAGCGGCTGAAATATCAATAAAAGTAACAAGTTCATGGGAATAAAAAAAACATTAAAGGCCACTCACATGTATGCATCCTTGCTCATGGGCGTCCGAACTGGGGGGGGGGGGGAAGCAGTCTCCCCACGAATTGTTTACATATATATATATATATATATATATATATATATATATATATATATATATATATATATATACATATCACCTTTGATTTTGGCATTCCACCCCGGAAAATGGTTTAGGTCTTTACGTTATAGGATGATCGACTGATAATTTCAAGTTTGACGTCGCTTCGGTTGTGTTTGAACAGTCTAGATTGTTCACTGAACACTAATTCTAGGTCATAGGTCATTTATTCTTAGAGACAGAGTATCTAGTTTCTTGGACAAAGAGTCAAGCTGCGATGTCCAACCTCGATCTACCGTTGCCGCTTGAGCTCTAGCGGCCGGGTTCTTCAATTTGGAGACTTCGATGGCCTGAACTTCTCTTCACAAATTGTCAAAGTCTTTGGTCTGATCATACATGTGGTGGCTTGCATTCTTCAACCTGTAGCAATGCAGTCCAAAAAGACAGACCTGAACATATCATTTCTGGCTCACACTCGTGCATGGCCCTTTACAAGAGCGTACTGTAAGAGAAATTCCAGTCTGCATACCCATGCAAATACGCTCTCGCCCTCGTCTTGTTGTTCTATATAAAATTGCTACATAATCTCCTCGCCTGATGAGACGTTTCAAAATACACCTTCAAACTTCAGCACAACATCCGGACAAGATGTTGTTGTTTCTCCAAAAGAAAGTTGCAAACGTCTAGCTGTACAACGCAAAGTCCTACGAATACATCTTGTTGTACAATAGACAACTAACCTCATAACCCCAAACATCAAAACATACTCCTGTTCTCGATGTTGGAACTTCATACTGAAAACGTCAAAATTCGCGGCGTCTGCGTTGAAGACGCAAACGTAATCAACCTCGATTCGCGGAAGACGGTGTGCTGGTAAACTACGGTATTTCGCTTGACTTGCACGGTGCTCGTTGTATTCCTCAGTCGTAAGCACCTTATATTTATCAGTCTGATTAAAGTACTGTTTCATTACATCTTTCTCCTGCCTATTAAATACCACATCTTCTTGCTCCATTGCAAGAGAAACTCTAGAGATCATCTTGATCAAGCAATTATTCTAAATACCACAGTAAGCGAAAAATTCTTAGAGGTAATACAACTAGCAACTTGTGTAACAAAATGTCTGTTTCTCACTGGAACTTGTTTTTATCAGAAAATGACTTAAACACAATCAGATTATCTTAAATCCTAATGAATATTCCTCCTGTTACGTCAATGTTGATGTGGCTGCTGCTATTGCTAATACAGCTATGTATAGCACACCTCTCAGTAGATCACCATTGACATGCAGGAATGATTAAACAGTAAATCTTCAGAGGAATTATTCCTACTGACATACACAGCTAACATGCAAAAGACAACACATAACAAGAATAAAATACACCCAGTGCTATGAAATGATCTGAAATGAAGATTTATTAGGAATGAAAGCGACAATAAAAATAATTTAAAAAAAACGCCGATTTTAATTTTATAGGATTCAGTATTTTTATAAAGGGAAGGGGACTGTCTCCTAACTTAAGTGCGGTGAAGGTGAGAATTGTAATGTTATACAAGCAAAGCGATTAGCTCACGCAGTAAGTGGTTGTCATGTCAATGTAAACCGCTCAATCAAATACATGTCCAAAATATGTAAACTAAAATGAAAAAAAAGGTATTAAAATCAATGAAAGATATAATCAACAAAGACAAATAAAAACAAGTTGAAAGAAAAGGAAATAAAAACTAAGGCGTAAAACATAATTCGATGGTGAAAACAATATGAATTGAAACTCACCCGTTTTCCCTAAACAATGAATTCGAAACACGAAGATTGCAATCATAGTTCAAAATGTGTCCTAAAAAAGTCATAATGTATTTTTCCAGCGCTGAAAAGAAAAACACTCTTGAAAATGAGGGAGTTTTCCAAATGGAGAATGTCCACGAATCAGGTTTATGTCAACGATTCAAGTTTGCATATATCACAGGATCGGCTGAGAAAATTTTGTCAAAGGCATTGAGTGTCCGTCCGTATTGGCCAGAGAGATCCCCAGCGACCAAGGATTTCCGGATGTTTACAGGCGACTCCAACGTCCGACCGGTAATGACGCAAATACAAGTACATGGTGGAATTACCTTCAGCAGTCCCATGTCGGTAATATGACATATTGTATTGTGGTCCCTTCTCCCGTCTCCTCACAGGGAGATCCAAAATGTAACGGGGGTTCAAAGGAGACGCAAAACAAGCTGTAGAGTATATGACTTTAATAACCTGTAGAAATATGAACTTTAATCATTTTCATGGTACAACGAGAGGGAAAGGACGAACGGTCCTTTCTTCTTGACAGCTAACGGCAAACTTATTTACAAAACTAAGTTTAATTACAATTTAAGATGTATTTGAACGGTACATTAATTTTTAATGAAGAAATGAATGAAGAGAAGATTTATGTCAATTGGAATACGTAACATAATAGTAACAGTATTATTCCAAGTCATGCAAAGCTTAAAAATAAGATAATAATCATGACTAGGAATTATGAAAATGTTATCGCAGATGTAAGAATTAATAATAGAAAAACTTTAAACAAGGTGACATACCTGCAAAAATGTGAAAATTTGTCATGTTCATGGTACAATGAAAGTGACAAGACGAACAGACCAGCAGTCCTTTCTTCTTGACAGCAAACGGCAAACTGCAGTGCAGGTCATGGTTGCATGTGAGATTTGTGCTAGGAAAGTTACCTGTTCGGCAGATTTTGCTTTGATAGAACTAAATATAGATTTATACAGGTACGCGCTCTAAATGAATGAATGAATGAATTAATTAATTTATTAATTAATTTAAAACTGTGGTCAAAGATAACAGACAAAAACGGCTTTACGATTGTTACGTTATAAAACAAAGCACAAGTGTAATCATTTTCTATAAGAGGACTACAGAAACTAAATTCATTCAATGATAATAAGAATAGTATGCCTCTGAAAAGTAGACATCAATTTGAGCAAGATGTCGAACTAGAATCAATACAGAATAACTCCCTGTTACACTTGTATAAGAATGTTTCCTATATCAAAAGCATACAGTTCGTCTGTAAATTATTATTATTATTATTATTATTATTATTATTATTATTATTAGTAGTAGTAGCAGCAGTAGTAGTAGTAGTAGTAGTAGTAGTAGTAGTAGTAGTGATAGTAGTAGTAGTAGTAGTAATAGTAGTAGTAGTAGTGGTAGTAATAGTAATAGTAGTAGTATCCCCATGCTTGTTTAAGAAACGGAATGAATTATATGATTCTGTATGTCCGGGCGTGTGTGTACACGAAACAACTCCCATACCGTCTGAGTGGGAGAGCTGAAAACTTACCTTTTGATTGGGGATAATATGGAGATGTATACAACAGTGTTATAATTTTGACTATACCCTAGCGGCGGAACTGGTTCACATCCCTACAGAATGTGTCTGCTGCAAATGTAGCTGTGCAGCTATTACTGATCTTGCTTGAAATTGTTCCTTTGTTCCTTTTATGAGCTTTTATTTTCGTTCGTATTGATTAAAACAAAATAAAAGAGACGCTTGAGATTCAAACGTGAAAGCTGGTTTAAATAAGGTACAAATATTGGACGGTTAGCGTCTTTAATTGTGAAAACGTGGCCATTTGACTTATCTCCGGCTAGTAAATGGAACCGAGTAGGGAATGGACCAATAGAATAGAAGAGCAAACAGTATTTAAATCAAACATATAAAGTTATTTATAGTTGATTCTGGTTTTTATTATGCTTGACTTACCATTGCAACTGACCATTATATTTTGCTTTTTATCCTCCAATATCTGTCTATGTGTGTCTCTCTTTCTCTCTGTCTCTCTCTCTGTATGTCTGTCTGTTTGTCTCTGTTGGTAGAGTCGTATATCAGTTTTGCCATTTCAGATACAGAGAGAGGAAGAGAGAGATCTGGATCAACTGAGGTAAAAAAAACTGACTGGCCACCTGACAACCAACACAGAGAGAGGGGTGGGCGGTGTGGGCTTCTTGCATTAAAATATTTTTAAATGACCTGTTTTAAAAATAAAAAAAGCAGGGCATGAAATAGATTACACTATATTATGGCTCTTGCTCCGGCAGGTTTTTTACAACTTTAAATCATTGGTATCGTGTAACACTGCAGACAAACATATGGAAAGTGTACACAGATCATTATAACGACCCATGTCCTTGTAGACTACTTGGTTAAGTTAAAGTTCACCGTTGTAATCCAGCTCAAATTCTTTTTCATTCTGACTCCACAGATTTCCACTTTTTTTTCTTCTTCCTGTACTTATGGCAATGGAGAGAGAGAGAGAGAGAGAGAGAGAGAGAGAGAGAGAGAGAGAGAGAGAGAGAGAGAGAGAGAGAGAGAGAGAGAGAGAACTGGAAGAACAAAGTGTATTTATATATGCTTAATGGGGCACAGAACGAGGGAGCTCAGGGATCTGTTTTACAAACACTTTCTAGTTTATAAAGCAAACATCATAATATTAAGCACACAATCACAACGAAGTAAAGAAGCATGCTAGCAAGATATATTTTAATGAAAAGGTTGGATTATATATCGTGAAAACATTGGAAAGGGAGACAAATATACATCATCAATAATTCCCAATGTTAAGCGCTAGGAGTAATTACGCAGGGTTTTCAGTAGAGATAGTGTAAACGAAAATATATTTATTTGTTTCATTATAAATCTAAGTCTCAGTAAGCTTTAAATAAGAAACTCGTAGATCTGTCTATACAATTTCTCCTATCGGAGGGAATGGGCTCCCACCACCCCCACCCCCACCATTTGCATTATTTCTTAGCACAGTCTGAATCATGCAAATGGCTCATTCATCATTTAATTAAATCTTCGTTAATTTCACAATTTCTGATGAAAGTTGCTACAGAAGTACTAGAATGCTGTCATTAATCGCGAGTCAAGTTGTGGTTGAGGCAGATAAGGGCTTATTTCCATATGAATATCTCTGAGCATTTTTTGTTATTCTCGATCTCTGTACTTAATGTGGAAATGTTTTTTTTTTTTTTGTTGCTTATCTCTTCACTTGCATTCCGTTAAATTCTAAATCATTGTTAACGAGTTAACGAGTTATATTACACAGTCGATCGTTGATTTACGGTGTAGAAACGTTAGGGAAAAAATCTATATTCTACTTTTTTACAGAAAAATATAGAAGTCCCAATATTCTGAATAAAAATAAACGATTGAAGTAGAGAATGGACGATATCCTTATCGTTAAGTAACTAAATACACATGATTTGCAGTATATTTGCTTCACAAAAGGTAAAATACGTACGCATATATTCTTATAATAACCATGCTTGCATATGAAATTTTGAGATGTGATATCGAAGGATAATAATAATAATAATGCCTAAATAAATGTTACTGACATTCCTGAGAGATAACGATTAAAAAACGCATTTTCTAAGAAATATGTTTTTTCTCATGCCTTGCAAACTCAGCAAGTAGGAATCTGTTAAGAACCTTGAATTTGGAAGCCAAATACAAATGTTTCTGACCAATATCCAATAAATAAAGTATTTCTAGAAGAGTTTTTAACCTTAGAAATTTTTAAAAAGAAACAAACACATGCAGAGTTTTAAGACCTTCCTGAATGCAGTATCCTATGATGGTATTTTAATATAAGTATTAGTCATGCATTGGTGACGTTGTTCAATATGAGCTTGTATGATGTATTAATTCAATTCAGGTTGTCTATGTATTATAATTGCGCGTAGCGCCATGCCAAATATTCGGTGACTGCACTTATTTGTAGCCCATTCAGTCTCTTAAAACAGGTTTAAACTGTCATAATTTAATACGAGTGCCGTCTTTACTCGCGTATAAGTCGAGTCTAACTGCAAACAACATATGCGACGGCAGATCAGGTATATGTTGTTTGTTCTACTGATTAGTACTAACAAACTGCATAGACCCAGATCTGCCGGCACATTACGTGACGGCACATCTGGGTCAATGCAGTTTGGAGTTGGATCCGACTTATAAGCGAGTAGAGACGGTAGTTCCTGTCATCCTACTACTGCATTAGTAATACCCACTATCATTAAGCGGAATGGATAGTTGTCAAAAGTACGTGAATATCAATATATAGCTTTGAAGTTTAAACAGACCAACATATGCAAATTAACAGAAAAAAGATTTTAAGACGGCTCTTCGAGGGGTAAATTTCTTACAAAACAACAATTTTTTGCACATTTGCCTCATAGAAGCAAAATATTTGCAAAACATTTAAGCCATGCTTGTCACTACGACAGTCGAACAAAATGATAACGTGTACATCACTTAATACGATGATATTTATCTCTTTTAAGTTGCTTTCTTTACCTTTTTAATGTCAAAATTTGGAAAAGTAATACATTTTATATGGTAAGAAAAAAATAGATCTAAAGTACAAGGGATATAATTTGGGGCCTGGACTTTTCTAAGTTAAAATGAAAAGTTCAAATAAAATTTCAAAATAATTATAGAGTTTCCATGTAAAATGTAAGTTATCTGATTTTTTGTATGTGTCGTGACGCTAGCTTCACTGTACCCTGTTGGTGTTTGCCACTTCTGAAACGCCTTTTATTGGTAAGGTGGCAGATTTTTTTTGCACAAAAATCATACTGACTACACCTTAATATTATTACAAAAATCACAATATATACAAAATATTAATGGGGGGTCTCATGTATATATATATATATATATATATATATATATATATATATATATATATATATATATATATATATATATATATATATATATATATATGGGAACCTAACATAAATATGACAGGACACTTAATAAAACAGAAACAGTTACTGAAGCTACAATTGGTTCAACACAAATGGATATATGAACTGAACTAAAACGTGTTAGCAAAGAACTGAAAACGTATAACAAGCAATATATTGACAAAGGAAAGATGGCATTCATTAGATAGGATAAGTTGGTTGCTGAAGGGAAGACATATAAATATGACAGTTTGAATAAGTGCTTTGTTGAAAAACAATAAGGGTTAGGCCATAGCCCAGATAGGACACTCACCGGCAAATCTCTTGTTTTTCAAAGTTTGAAATGTTTATTTTGGAACATATTAAATTTAGAAACCAACAAAAATATCATTCTGATGTAGATACAAGCGGCTTCTGGGCTTCCTCTATACGATATAATTTTGTCTGTTAGAAACATGGGGAGATACTACAGATCAGTTCATATTGGATTGGTTCACTGCAAATGTGTGCACCAGATCATTAAATGTGAATAGGAATTGGGGGAGGGGTATTGTTGTTTTTGTTAAGGAAAAAGTTAAGAAAGTACTAAATGTGTATAAGGTCATTTATGCAGCCTGCAATAATACACTCTGACTAAATATATGAACTAGTAATTTTGGCATGTTACATGATATTATATTAGATATCGTATATATGTCCCCATAATATGCTTCGATACATGTTGAGTTTGATATGTTTGAAAGTATTCAATATGAGATGGCTTTTTCAAATCTAAAAATCCAAGTCCTGAAATGGTTACACGGGGTGATTTTATGTTTATACCGGTATTCTACCAGACTATATTGTTTATGACAGAGCATCTAATATTATAGAAAACCAAAACTACATAGAAGATTCCTGTCTGCTACCTAGGTGTAATTTATACTTTAGAGAAACTAATGACTATGGGGAAAAACTATAAGGCTTTGTAAAAATACTGGTTAGTGGATTGTTAATGGTAGAATAGGGATATATAATAATATTGGAAATTTGTACATGTATAACTGATACATGTCATAGACTATATAGTGTGTGAACAGGAACTCTTCCGTTAATGAGCAGTTGGACTCTATACAAATGCCCTTTACATGAGATTTGATGTGCAATGTTACTCAGTTTGGTCAGCCTGGTCAAACAGTTCCAGATGTCCCGTCGAATGACCAAATTATAACTATATCTACACTGAATAGGTTTCTTTGGAAAGTAATCCTGAAGATAATTGCAGACCTAAATTATAAGCTACATTTGTCAATATTTCAGATGAATAATTTCAAAATGTAAATGATGGAAAAATAAATAATTCATTACGGATATTAATAATAGCTTTAACCAGTCCTACAGAGACAATGAAGGTAATACATAAGCAAACTATACAGCATATACAAAATCAAGCTTGGTATGACAAGACTTGTCAAAATGCTAAGAAAAAGCTCCGTTCGACCTTAAGGGCATTCAGAAGGTATGAGATCTAAGAATCTTTTAGGAAAGTATACGAGATTCAAATATTTATACAATTTTGTTTCGATAATAAAAAGTTTCACTTGACAAACAGAACAGCAAAATTGCTCGAATCTCTTTATAGTAAAGATGTCAAAACGTTCTGGAATCTCATCCATATTTCCCGTGATTGTTGGTTTCAACACTTCCCAAAAGTTTTTAACCTAGAAATGATTGCCCTTTTATTGAATTTAGAAACGAGAATGACTATGATTTAATGGATGATATACTTGATTGTCAAAAAACTGGCAATTAGATTTTGCGAGCTATAAATAATTATATTAAAAAATCAAGACTGGATGACACACCCAAGGAATTTTTCACGCATGTTATTGATAACTTAATTGCATTCCTTCTTGCTGTATTTAATAAAATATATGATAATGGTAAAAAATTTTGAGGATTGGTCAACTACAGTTATAGAACCTTTACGGAAGAAATTAAACCCAATTGATCCGAATAATTTCAGATGTGTATTAGTCTTTAGCCAGTTATAAGCATACTCTTTACCTCTAGTCTACATTTTAGGTTATGGGAATGGACACACTTTCATACTGTTACAGGCGAGGAACAGGCCGGATTTAGAGAAAAATACTCAACAGCAAATAACATTTTCACCCTTCATACTTGAATGGGGGCCCCGGGTGGCCGAGTGGTCTAAGGCGCTCGCATTTACAGATCACTCACACATCTCACCTCTGTCTGCGTGGGTTCGAGTCTCGGGCTCGGCTAACGTGGCTATGTGAGAAAGCTTGCCAGTAGCTTCCCGTGGGTCGGTGGTTCTTCCCAGGTTTTTCCTGGTTTCTTCCTCCACCAAATATACTGGCCGCCATGTATAGCCTTTCATGTCCTGAAAAATGGCGTTAAACCCACAACAACAACATACTTGAATGACTAAATATATTAGGAAAACTGGGTTAAGGTTTTACTGCTTATCTTAGATTTTAAAAAAAAGCATTTTATATGATTGATAGATCGGTGCTTTACCAAAAACTTGTGGACTTAAAAGTGAGTGTAAAAATGTTAAAAATTCTTAAATCAATATATTCGAATGTTAACGCTTGTGTTAGAATGCAGACTAATGTTACTGACATCGTCAACTCTCCACTGGGTGTAATGCAGCGATGCGTCTTATCACCTATTGTATTTAACATATTTTTGAGCGACCTAAAACAGGAATTGACCAAAGAATGATACGGAATTGATATAGGTATTATACAAGTATTTCTGGTGCTGTATGCTGACGATATGATTTTATTTGGAGACACAGTTATGGAGTTACAAAAATCAATGAACCTTTTGAATAGATTTTATAATAACTGGATCTTAAAAGTTAATATAGGAACAGTAAATGATAATGGTCTTACGAAATGGTGGGTACTTAAAAAGAGACGAATAATGGTTCTTTGGCAGTTGTAAATTATATGTAATCTCCTATTACACGTACCTTGGCGTAATATTCTTCACGCAACTCTTGGTGTGTGTGTCCAAAGATACTGGCAGAACAAGGTTCTAAAGCACTGTTTTCTTTTAAATCTAAGCCCTCAGACTTTGGTAACATACCTATTTATGCTCTTATGACAATTTTTGAAACTAAATTTACCCATTTTACATTATTGTTGTGAATTATGGGGATTTCATAAGGCGCCATCTATTGAGAGAAGTCATACTCATTTTTGTAAATATGCTCTAAAATTGGTTAGAGTAGCTCCACATTACTTTGTAAGAGGAGAACTTGGTTGTAGTACGCTAAAGAGTATGATGTATTCAGGAATTATAATATAATGGTTACAAATGACTAGAAAATAACAAAGAACCTTGCGCTGCAAATCTACAATCTGTGTTATTCCGTGTGTATTGGCAGAGGTTTGTTACAATCAGGGTGTTGGGGAGAAAGATCACTTCTTGCATTTGTTGTAACAACGGTGTCGTGATACACACACACACACACACACACACACACACATATATATATATATACATATATATATATATATATATATATATATATATATATATATATATATGGCAGTCTGATGTTAATGAAATGGTCAGGCTTTGGTGTTATAAACTGATCAATGTGCATTTGAACGTGAGACATATTTAGATCGTATTGATAATCAATGTGTTGGTTTCTGTAGCGTAGCTCTTAATATGTGGTGGGGGTGTTAGCCCCACGTACAAATCTCCTCCTTTCTCACATGGGCTTGGGAACGGCGACGAGAATATTGATAAGTTCACATACCTTGGTAGCACTGTGAACAAGTCAAGAGGAACAGATGAGGACATCAAGGCCAGGATTACCAAGGCACGCCATGCCTTAAAAAGTCTCGGACCAGTCTGTAGGAATGATAACATCCACCTGAAAACAAAGCTTAGACTGTTCAACTCCAATGTCAAATCAGTGCAGCTTTATGGAGTAGAGACCCGGAGACACACAAAGAACTTGGAACATAAGCTGCAGGTCTTCGTCAATACTTGTCTCAGACAGATTTTGCGTATCAGATGGCCCGACCGAATCCCCAACCAGGAGTTATGGTTGAGAACACAACAGAAACCCATATCGGACACCATTAATGAGCGCAAGTGGAGATGGATTGGACATACCCTGCGGAGAGACCAGCCCAACATCGCTCGCCATTCCCTGGATTGGAACCCTCAAGGCCAACGCAGAAGAGGACGACCAGTCACGACTTGGAGAAGAACCTTAGACATCGAACTTAAGACCATCCGCATGTCCTGGAGGGAGGCAAGACAGATAGCCCAAGGCCGTGAAAAATGGAGAGCTGCAGTGATGGCCCTATGTTCCAGAAGGAACTAAGAGGAATGATGATGATGATGATGATGATGATGATTGATAATCAATACATATGAAACTTATTATGTAAACTGTGAGGCGGGATATTAGATTTGCAAGCTACCATTAGCAGTTATGAGCATAATGAATATTATTTTAGACTATGCCAAATGTGCTTTGCTCTTTCTCCTGTAGGCAACAAATATTTACCTACTTTTATATGTAAAAGACATACAAAAGATGACTATATATGTTTGATGCCACACTTAAATAATGAATACATCTTGGAATGCATAACTGAATCTTTAGTACATGCAATTAACCTTACAAAAAGTTTAAAACAATGTCGCAATAGTCGACTTGTACGTTGTCTTTATATGAATGTTTCTGCTAACATTTATTGTGAGAAAGTTTAATGTAATTTATGTCTGTATTTATGTGACCTTCGATTTTTGATTTCTAAATTTCATATTTGAATGTAATTTTCGGCCTTTGGACTTAGTTACTAAAAGAACAATAAACAATTATTAAACAAGTATCATTATTATTATTATTATTATTATTATTCATTTTATTTATTTTGATAAGTCTGTTGAGTCATCAAAGGCTCCTCGCACAGAATGTCTTGTTGTAATAATTCGTGCAATATTCACAATATTTACATGATATAGTTTTTAATTCTTATGTCGTTCAAGGCATTCAAACAGAATTTCACATGCTTATAGGTTATAAAATTTCTTTTATTTTGCGGTCTTCCATTAAATCTGTAATTCATCCGGGACCTTAATATGCAGGTATACAATTGATTAAAATAGATTTTCTTCTGAAATTCAGACGTTCTCACAGTTGGTCAATATGGCAGCTTTTTATAAAATGTTTGCGACTGTTTTCCCGAACATTATTTATCACAGATATGTGTCGCTCAGCTCACATTTACAAAATTTATTTTGAAATATTTCAAAATGTACATGGCCATAATTCAGTATGTACATAACTACAAATACTTTTCATCAAAAACTACTTGGAGTTTCAACTGGTGATTTGAGTGATAAAATCGATTCTAGGGTGCGTTACCATTGCATACTGAGACCCATTTTCAGTACTTGGGCTCTAAAAGATTATCATCAAATATGCAAAGCTAAAGAAAGTAATCTGACAGCTAAAAATGCACTTCCGTAATGGGAATATTTCCTATTTTCAAAACTACGTTGATCTAAAGAAATTTTGTTGCATGGGATTTTTATATTGTTATGATATATTGATTATACAAACTATCGATGTAGTCGGCACGTATCTAAAAGAAAACTCCTTCATGACAGTTTGCGTGCATTTATTTGATTAAGTGCATGTTCGGGGTTTTTTGTTGGTTTTTTTGTTGGTTTTTTGTGGGGTTTTTTTTCGTTGTTGACTTGTTTGATTGTATTAGCCTTTATTACACGAGGTTACAGTCAAAGCGGAAACCCTCACGTTCGGTTGCAATGGAATCGAATTAATTCTGTCATTAAATGATCACAATGAGATCTTCCTCCTCCGCTGTGGATACATTAGTGCATTTGTGTGCACCTGCATGTGCAATGTTAACATCTAACGGGGGAGGGGAGGGGGGGAGGGGGAGTTTGGAGGCGGGGCTTTGTTTACACCTTTCGATGGGGATACACATATTTCCATAGACAGTTATACTGGATTTATTCAGAATGGTCTTAAATCTTCTGACTTTTAGGAAGAGAATTTAGTATTATCTAGTCGGTTTTGCAATGTAACGCTTTGATATCTTCCAAACCTGCTGTATAATGCCACTAATCAGATGATAAATGAGTCAACAATAACTAATATGTCAGTACTTTAGGTCACTGACCCATAATACAACATATAACGACAATCGATACATATAGAAAGCAAACATCCTAGACGTCCTTTCAAACTTATCATTTCCTTACAGCACCTGCGAATATGAATAATAAGTGAATTCTCATGGCGGCCTTACAGTTTTGGTTCATCTCCCTGGAGGTGGTCTAGTAATATAGGGTTGTGAGGGAATAAGGGAGAAAAAAAAAAAAAACAAGAAAAAGTCTTACGACAGGGTGTTTTTTTTTTTGTTGTTTTTTTTTTTTGTTTTTTTTTCTTCCGATATTTACTAATTTTCAGGATGTGTAGATCTTGAAACGAATGACTTCCAATGACTCTGCCTGGAAACGTTCGTGTAAACTCCTATAGCTTTACCAAATGAGTAAAGAGTTTTAATCCCAGATGATTTATTTCAAAGAGTTTGCATCCCAAGAGTAGAATGGTTGTTATTTGGATGCAAGTTTGAGAGTAACCGTTTTCCTTCGAAGATTGTTGACAACATATATAATCTTGATTCTTTCAATTTGGAAATAGTGCCATGTTTTACTTTTAATTTATTGTGCTAAATTTGCGAATGGGCATAGGGTCTCTGATTCAAGCTTCAATCCATTGCTCCTTTTGATGGGAAAGCAGCAGTAGTCTTCAGTTCAGTTCATTTCATTTCAATGTCATGAAATAATGTCAAAGCAACAGTCGAATTGGTATTAGATCAGAGCCATAATGCTTCTGGGAGAGAGGGTTCAGTACCGAAAATACGGACTATCATGCGATAACATAAGATTATCTAAATTTGTCCATGTAAACTCTTAAAATATAGTGTAGGTAAAGTCTTGAAAGGTCTGGAAACCAGGGAGTGTGGCTGTTTTGATTCTATATCCTGTAGCTTTGTTGAGGTCGAAATTTGAGTGTATCATTGTGCAATGTGTTTCTTATAACGAGCTCATCGATGTTTGCAATGTCTTGGGGATCGACATTTATTAATCATAGTCAAATATAAGAAACATAAATGCATTCTAAGTTGTATTATAGATAGAAAGCAGTGCTTGATATGTCCTAGAAAGTGTTTTATCTGTAATAATGGATACACATAAATCAACAATTCATAGGTAGGACACACTGCTCCTGTTTACATGCATTGATGTATTTAATATCGTTGTATGTGTTGATATATTTATTTTATTAATGATTCCTATGAGAGATGGTTTTCCCTGGATGGCACAACGGCACGTGATATGTGATAGTATACATTTATGGCCTGGTTAGCGGAAGATTTGAAGATTTGTTCACCCAAAACAAGCATTTATTTCATCCTCGTGGTCGTGTGCGCGTCAATACATTCTCAGATAATTCGAATAGAATTTCGTGAGGAGTTCCAAATGGGGAAAAGAAGACAGGGAACACTACCACAGTAGGGAGACACGATTGCGTGAGGGAGACACGCTGTTTATTCGTTGACACGTGTCATAATGTGCGCCGATCATTGACATTTACTTCTTCATATTGCATGGTCATTCCTCCTCATGATCATGACGCCGTTTACTTTTACGTGACATCATAACGTTCGGGTTTTACCTTAATGCAGTTGAAATGGCATTTGTACAATTCTAAAGGAAATAAAATTGCACTTTCTTCTCCTAATCATGTAATAAAATAATTATAGACCTTTGTTTTGAATGATATGAAATTATATGAACCTTTCAACCCATGATAGTGACCTCCGCTTCGCATCGTTCGTGAGGTTTACTGGTAATTATTGTTTACCACTGTAATCATTTAGTACCAGATTTTTCAGCATTGACGTAAAGATCAGCATACTAGAGATAAGAAAAATTTCTATTCGGGTAGGGATAATCTTAGCTTGCTATGGACTGTTTTCAATCTAGTATAACCCCGATACAAGTAAGCATAATATTGTTTTCTCCAGTAGAGAGTTTTAATCTAAGACAGTGAATGCTGGTACTGTATAATGCTCTTAAGACTAAATAACATTTAAATCCAGATTATTGTTGAGGATATCAGACATTTAAATCCAGATTATTGTTGAGGATATCAGACATTTAAATCCAGATTATTGTTGAGGATATCAGACATTTAAATCCAGATTATTGTTGAGGATATCAGACATTTAAATCCAGATTATTGTTAAGAATATCAGACATTTAAATCCAGATTATTGTTGAGGATATCAGACATTTAAATCCAGATTATTGTTGAGGATATCAGACATTTAAATCCAGATTATTGTTGAGGATATCAGACATTTAAATCTAAATTATTGTTGATAGTATCAGACATTTAAATCCAGATTATTGTTGAGGATATCAGACATTTAAATCCAGATTATTGTTGAAGATATCAGACATTTAAATCCAGATTATTGTTGATAGTATCAGACATTTAAATCCATATTATTGCTGATAGTATCAGACATTTAAATCCAGATTATTGTTGAGGATATCAGACATTTAAATCCAGATTATTGTTGCGGATATCAGACATTTAAATCCAGATTATTGTTGATAGTATCAGACATTTAAATCCAGATTATTGCTGATAGTATCAGACATTTAAATCCAGATTATTGTTGATAGTATCAGACATTTAAATCCATATTATTGTTGATAGTATCAGACATTTAAATCCAGATTATTGTTGAGGATATCAGACATTTAAACCCAGATTATTGTTGCGGATATCAGACATTTAAATCCAGATTATTGTTGATAGTATCAGACATTTAAATCCAGATTATTGCTGATAGTATCAGACATTTAAATCCAGATTATTGTTGATAGTATCAGACATTTAAATCAAGATTATTGTTGATAGTATCAGACATTTAAATCCAGATTATTGTTGATAGTATCAGACATTTAAATCCAGATTATTGTTGATAGTATCAGACATTTAAATCCAGATTATTGTTGATAGTATCAGCTTGATTTCATCTCATTTGTATTGATAATTTTCAGATTATTGGTGAAAGTATCAGCTTGATTTCGTCTCATTTGTATTGACAATTTTCAGATTTGAATAACTACCGTGATACTGTTTTAATGAAAATTCCAAAACTTAATGTTTTTAAAGATAATTGTTGAGTTCTATACTCTTAGTTTTGTTTTCTTTAAATGCCCGTGCCTTGAAACAGACAGGGAGGATTATATAATAAAACAATTGTAAACCACTAAAGTGTTCGATATAATATAATATCGAACAGAGAGTACAAATACATATACGGTCTCAATCAATCAATCAATCTACTATCTGTTTGATATCACATCACATCCAACACCTCAATATTCAGTAATTGTATATCTTTTCAGACATATATTCACTTTAATTTTCACAGTATCTTTGAGGAAATATTACTCATTTTCTTCCTTCATCTGGATTTTGTTATTTCCTTCACGTATTGCCAACTTTTAATGAAGTAGCGCCCCGGAGTGTAAATACAGTGTGTTTCAAATAGTGATTATGCTATCGTGTGCTGTTTTCATGCCAGCCTTTTAATCTCTCAAAAGGTTTATGTCTCTGGTTTATTTCAAGTCAGTACACTCAGTTTGTGAGGAAACTTAATATATTGCCTCGTTGTGAGATTTATCCGTCGCAAATTGCCGTTTTTCATGTTATTTAATCTAGTTTTTTCGTGAATAATAGACTTCACTAATTGTTTTTCGGTCTGTTAAAAATAAATTTTGATTTGCGTATGTTGAAATGTGAACTGGTAGTATGGAAAATTAGGGCTCCACGCACAACATACACAGAGATTGAAATTAGAATTTGTTTTCATTTATCCAGAAGATCACCATAATAACATTTTACTGATCCTGCCTAAATTTCACTGTTTCACTAATTCATTACTTATTTTCTCCTAATACTCAGTTTAGAGAGTTGACAACATCACATCTTTTGCTGGGTCATATATCTTTTTCCCAGGATTGGTGGTACTTTCTCACTCTCTTCTCTAGCTCATATTTGCAAGGGTGATTTTTCTTGTCCTCATCTAATTTATGATGTTTCGGTGCCAGCTACAAACCTTGCAAGTACTTCTAAATGTATGATGCAGTGATATTACGGAACTTGCAGTTTGAGAGATATCATCATTTGCTAAATGGAACTCAATGAAGAAAGCAACCAGGAAGTCACCATAAAATTGACACCAGTTTGTAATAAAATTTGAACCAGAACACATTTCATGAATTTTAAAATCTAAGTGAGCTTAAGGGTGACAGTCATAAATACTGGAGCTTTAGAATTTATAGTTACGTTCATCACAATACTCTGTGGCAACTCTTGACCAGAATTTCCGTTATCCTGATAACGAACTCTGACTTTATTTAAGGTCTGCCATTTAATACCGTGGACGGCGATTTGAACAGCAGATCAATAATCGCAATGCTCATTCTTCTAAACTGTATGGTCTTGATGGTCTTGTTTTCTTCGACAAAGCACTCTCTCATGCAAGCTATTGTCCTAAAAACAGCGCAGAACATTGATTACACCGTTACAAAATCAGTTGAATTTTATAAATGGTAACATCAGCCAGCTCATAAATTTAGAAATCAGTGTAAAATATTAGAACGGCACATCATGAAACAGTTAAAACATAATGTGTATAACAAAAATGCTGACCATTCATAAATGCAGATGTTTGTATGTGCACACCTGTATGATGAGAAATGTTGTGAATTAATATGCTTATTTCATTTGCATGGATCTGCATCTGCATGCATATGTAATTTCGTTTCTTACTATGATTTCATTGTATATTGTAGACTATAGATGATACCTTGTTGTTTATTGTACTATCTGCCATTCAATTCAATTCATTGAAAAAAATGTATCCTCACAGCCTGTTTGGGATATTGGAATGTATCCTCACAGTCTGTTTGGGATATTGGAATGTATCCTCACAGTCTGTTTGGGATATTGGAATTAATAAAGACTCTTCTTCTTCTTATGATTTGCTTGTGTGCACGTTTAAGTGTGTTGGCCATTGAGAAAGCAAGGGAAAGAGTAGATGAAAGAGTTTGCACCTTATATATGTTGTTACTTTTTTTTTTACAGAAAAGGATTTCGTCATCTTGAGAATTCGGCTTACTCACCATCGTAACAAATTTGTTATTTGTAGGAAGTCCCGAATGGCGTCAATGATGATGATACGTCATAAACCTTACAACAAACCACTAAAGTGTAAAGACAAAACTCTCGAAAGAATATAATACTAACACTGGGTTAACTAGACATTTTCACTATCATCACACTCATGCCTATATCTGTAAATAATGGAGAATTTGGGCATGGATGAGCATTGATTGCAAACCGAAATCAAGTGACTATCGAAATTTGGGCGAAGTCTTTGCTACCGAATTAGACTTCCAGTTTATAAAGGCCACACAATTCACGTTTGAATGCAGAAATAAAAAAAATAAATACTCAAAACTATAACAGGTAAACTCACAATCACTAAATTCTTAAGTTTATAGGTATTACGTTCTGAAGGCTGTCCAATTCGACTGTTGTGGGATGCAAGGCCTTGAACCACCCCTGTAGTGTTGACGGTATCAATTAATAACGAAAAATATTCGCTTCATTTTCCATATGAAAACAGCGATGAATTAAT
Source organism: Margaritifera margaritifera (assembly GCA_029931535.1). NCBI lineage: Eukaryota > Metazoa > Mollusca > Bivalvia > Unionida > Margaritiferidae > Margaritifera > Margaritifera margaritifera. The sequence goes on along the minus strand of JAQPZY010001590.1, from coordinate 2,995,060 downwards.
GAACAATTAACAAAAGAAACACTCCCTCCCCCAGCTATATAAGGATTAGATGTAGGAATAATAAAATGTTGGAATTTCTTTTTATCTGTGTTGTAATCCGGCTGAGAGTCTACAGTGTTAACGGCATTTGCACTGACTGACAAAATGCAAACATTAACAATTTTTAAACAATCATGCAAATCGAAGTTCTAACAAAAAGAAAAGCTATTTTGTAGAGTATATATGAAGGAAATATTTCACTCGTGAAGTGCAAACATTTCGTATTGTCAAATATTTGCCACTCGTGACAATCAAATGTTTCACTACATCCGTGAACTATTTCGCCACTCGTGACAATGCGAAATGTTGCCACTTCACGAGTAAAATATTTCCATGAAGGTACCAAAACAAACGTAGATATCCTCTATGTATTGTAGTTGCTCGCTTGAGGCTACACCCAGCACATTGCAATAGTGGAAAACAACTGTATTCAATTAATTAATCCAACTCAAAAACGAAAGAGTCATATCGATTTGACACGCCCTTCGTTTATGGTTCCATTCAATTTAATAGTTTATTGTCACATGTTTGTACACGCTCACAGTGTACATACTACAAATATTGCATAGTTATCAAGTACTATGCGTACAACTTTAAAATAGAGACTATGACAAATATTCCATGCCAGAATTTTAAATCCATCTTCTTGTTCGACCTAAGAGTTCATATGTGCGTCTGTCTCCGTAGTCGCTGAGTCTGAAATGGTGAGCGATTGTTCTCTGGATGGTTCCTGACTCTTTGATACTTGGCGAAACCACTGCACGTTTTGAGGTGATAGCTGGCCTGGGGCTGATCAATGGTATGGGGTGCCTTTTGTTGAAGGACAATCTCGCCATTAATGTACGAATTCTTTCATGTTTCAAGGACCCCGTCTGTTCCCTCTATTTATTTCACAAAGTCGTTTTCATTTTCAGTGACTTTCTTGCCTAATATACATCAGGCGGTAATTGTTTTGATACTCCATAAAGACTGTCTTTTAGTTTCTCTTTTCCTGCAGCTAACTCTCTCTCTCTCTCTCTCTCTCTCTCTCTCTCTCTCTCTCTCTCTCTCTCTCTCTCTCTCTCTCTCTCTCTCGGTAATAGTTACATTTGGCTACCACGACACTATTTCTGCTACTTTTCAGCCGTCCTGAATGGTGAGCACAGTAGATCTTTATTTCAGTTGCATTAGGAAATACCAACTTGTTTTCAATGAAGTCGTGCACTGTGGCTGTCATCTTATTGGGCTCCTCCAGACGGTTCTCAGGTATAAACAAAATCGTCCCTCATAGATCTGATAGCGACATCGAGAGGCGAAGACATACATTTACCTTGCAGAGTTCCATAATTTGACCTCTTGTGTTGACAACATCTAAAGGACTTTTCTCTATTTCCCCACTTCTGCTTATGACTGCATTAACCTGGACATCTAGACGGTCCACGTTGGACGATAGAGCGTTCAACTTCTGTTGAAAATTGTCTGTCTGTGCGATTTCAAAATAACAAGTAATAGCTTGTTGTTTATGTCTGACAACGCAACTTGAATATGATGTATATTTTGTTGAGGGTAAACAGGTTGAGCTGAAATGTACTGGGGATATAAAACATGATGAGGATTCTGGAGGTTGGTGGGATAGGAGATGAAGGTCTTGATTGCCCGGGATTCGTATTCACTGAACTCTCTCACACTCAGTTTAAAACTTTTTTCTTCAAGTTTCTTTTCTGGCGTCCCGTTATTGGCATGTTATTGTTCAAGAAACAAAATAGACTCATCATCTCACTGCTAATGCAAACTGAAACAATTAAACACTGTAAAAGTTGTCACAATGATCAGAGTTTTGAGGAAAAGTCTGCTAAACCACACATGGGCATTAGAGCAAGTAAGTAAAGTATCTATAATGTATAAAATATGATTCAGCATACAGTAACAGTCTACAGAGTATTAACATTTATAAACTGTCTTCACCACACATACAGATTCAACCTTGAAGTAAATTACCCTTTTCACCATTGACGGCAGGTTAGCCAATGCCTCTAATGTAGTAACTTAGCCAATGCCTGTATTGTATTAATTTAGCCAATACCTCGAAGGTAGTAATTTAGCCAATGCCTCTAATGTAGTAATTTTGTCCATTACGTGTAGCTCTCTTTACTTTCGAATAGCTTTCCAATAAAAGTCTTTATACAGTCTATATATAATGTCACATTTAGGTATCATTTCAAAACTTTTGTAATATCAATAAAAACTTCTTTTTTTTTTTTTTTTTTTTTTTGCCCAATCTTCTATTAACTTTATATGTCTGGAAGCAGTGCTGGATTACCCAAATAGGCAGACTAAGCACGTGCTTAGGGCACCAGCAGAGCAGGGAAACAAAAAAAAAAAAAAAAAAAGAGAGAAAAAAAAAAAAAAGGGAAATTACGGTTTAGTATTGTTTTTATATTGAACTACATATAGGGGGCACCAAAATCTTCTCAGTGCTTAGGGTCTCAAAAGGTCTTAATCCGGCCCTGTCTGGAAGCATCATGACGCTTATCTTTACGTG
>JAQPZY010000513.1:0-207878 GCA_029931535.1 Margaritifera margaritifera | reverse complement strand
TTGCACATAAGAGAGTGACATATTACGGGAACCTTTCATTTTATCCAACCAATCTGGGAATTCGTCACTTACGACAGTGCCATTGATAAGCAGCTTCGCTGGATACTGAATAGAAATTTTGGACCCCGGATTTCTTTGGCGTAGCCCCTTAGCTTTTGATCATAGCATCTTTCTCGCTTCCACAATTTCTCGAGGGTAATCTCTATCAATTGAATAGTTAGTTCCCTTCATGGCTTTGGCATTTTGTAAAATATATTCGGTGTCGCAGTAGTCGCGGAATGCAACTATAATGGTCCGATTGTGCTTCACTACCTCGGCGAAACGGAGACTCCCCAGATATACCCCTAACCAGTGTGCACGAGCAATGTACATGGAATCCATATTAAGCTTCAACTGATTGCAAATAAAGTTTCGCACCACATCAAAACAGTTTTCTCTCAAAATTTCATAAATACCCCAGAAAATCAAATTGTTTCTCCTGCTTCTGGCTTCGATATCTTTTGATTTGGAAGACAAAACCTTTAACATATCAACACATTTGTTTGTGACCTCAATGACTTGGTCAACTTTTTTGCACGTGAAAAACATAACAGATTTACAAGATGACATACCTTCAGACAAGGCCCTCTGTATCGACGTTATCACTTGTAAATCCTCAACAATGAATGCAAGTTTGTCCTCCAAAGAAGCTTGTCAAAATGTTTGGATCCTTGAAAATTTCCACCTGTATTTGCCCGCCATCGCTTACCGGTCACAGTTTGAAAACCGGCATTACCCATGTTATTGTCCATCAGCACAGAAAATGGATTGTCCACCAAAACATTAAATTCAAAATTTTAAGCCATTTGTGACATCACACTTGTAACTTGAATATAGTTTAGGTACTTAGAATCCTTTTCTATGATAACGTTAGGACAAAAACAATCACAACTATCAAAAACTAAAACACTTCAGTCCCACAGTTATACGCATACTGCAGTACCATCCGCCATCTTGTTCAAATGAATCAACTCGCTAGAGTGAGCTGAGTATTGTTGTTATTACCATACTATTATTACGTCTTTTAATCACTGTCCCTTGCAGTATGAATACGCTCATCTTTCTTTCTTATAGTAGACATTATGTGCGCAATGAAAGGCTAGACGAGAAAAATAATTCACCCGCTAAATATGCCATCCTATGGAACACGTTTTTCTCTTAATACTCTTAATGACGTTCATAACTAGGTCACGACAGTAGTATAACGCTATGTTGCTGATAGCTTGCATCTTTAGTCATTGGACTTGTTAATAAATAAGTGGTCCCTTTCTGTACATATAAGTATTTTTTAGTTTTTTATTTTCTCTGTTTTTTATTTAGCTCTGGCCTCTTCACTACTTTGGATAGTCGTTTGTTTCTTGATCCAACAGTTGAATATATTTATTTTTCTACGCGTGCCACTCGTTGTGTGTGTGTGTGTGTGTTGTTGTTGTTGTTGTTGTTCACTAAGGGAGATCTTGGTTTAGGACGAAACGCAGGAAAACTTGTCCATGTTCCCGTTCATATAATTTTCTTTTTTATTCAACAGGAGTTCAGGTATTGATCCTTATTGTATTCCTTCAAGCGCTTTCACGCCATCGTAATGTATCCTCTTCAGGCACTTACATTATTCTTTCAAGGTAGTTTTGTAAATAAATAATTTGAAGTCACTGTCAGGTCAAGTTCGTATTTCTCGATAGGGATATATATATATATATATATATATATATATATATATATATATGTGTGTGTGTGTGTGTGTGTGTGTGTGTGTGTGTGCAGCATTTTTACATCTATAGACACAACCTTGCATTCAAAAAACACATTTCACAGTCAGAGGTTAGACATAACAAAACAAATTCTTTATATGAATCGAACAAGCCTGCTTCAATAAGGTAAACACGTCCTTATCTCTTTTTAATATATGAATAAACCTTATTTGCGGAGAAAGCTTTAAATATGTACTCTCAACGTTCTAAAATTTCATTGTTGCTATAATGTGGGACATGTTCTGGATAATTTTGTATGATTCTTCTTTATTTTTCTTTCTTTTTTAACACAGATAAGTAAATCATGCGCAGTACTTTGGGGCGATATGGCGCATAACGGAAATTATATGACTTTTTACCATAATGTACCTTGTGAAATTGGCTTCAGGGCACATAATGATATGACTTTGTACCAGAATACACCTTGTGAAATTGCCCACAGGGTACATACTGATATGACGTCATGCAAGGATGTACCTTGTGAAATTTCATACAGGTTAAATAATATGACTTTATACCAGAATGTACCTTGTGAAATTGCCTAAAGGGCACTTACTGATAAAACTTCATATCAGAATGTACCTTGTGAAATTGCCTAAAGGGCACGTACTGATAAAACTTCATATCAGAATGTACCTTGTGAAACTCTATAGGGCACATATTGAGATGACTCTGTACCATAATATGGAAAGCTATATCAATACTAAATGAATATACGATATGACTAACCGAAAAAAATTTAATCTGTCACGGGCAGTTGCTGCTAAGGAGAATATACACTAAGGACTTAAAAAAGAAGCAACATCGACTTATAATCAGATGTACTCCACTGTCAGTTGAAATTTAAAGGCAGATCGAACCCAGTGAATATTGCTACTGCAGTAATGGGTGTCGCTGTATGTATAGCACAAGTCACCCTGAGTTGCGTGACTCGGTCATCATGTGGACGGTGTCGACAAAACCTATAGTACGACGTCACCAATGAATGTGTTGAATTATCAAACGAATATCATAATTGTATCCCCCATTTTGCTATACCGCGATTAGGTGTACAAGACATGTACAGACATGACGTAACGATTTCTAGAACGTATTCGCATAGATAATGGTCATATCCGATATTAGTACACCTCATATAATAATTCGATCAAATGAATCAAGATAAATCGTACTTCCAGACTGAAGAGAAAAATAGACTGCGTTCCTGGCTATGCAATTCTAAGAAACTTTCCTTTCGTGGAAAAAGAGTCAGTTCCTTTGCATGACAAATTGGTACCATCGATAATATCGTCACGTTAAACATGTAATGAGGTAAACTCCGATATTTGTTACTAATCGAGTTTCTGACTACAGGACCGGTCTACTTAGACTAGTTCCCTCCGCAATCGCGTCAACAACAAGTCACTCAGTCCAGTTACCAAGTCACACAAATTTAAGTATTGCCCTGGGGTTTAGACATAATGCGCCTACTAATATAACCTGAATATGATCCAATAAAAGAAAAAAATCAAATCACGCGATTGAAATTAAAATTATACTAGTTTTCTGCGAGCAAACTATTCCGCTTCTGAGAATACTATTCCCCTCGCGCGACAAAGTAGTGCCTTCAAAGATAACATCGCGTTAACGGGCGACAAGGTAAACAACAATGTCTCTAGGTTGATTGATTCTTCTTCAGTAACTTGACATTTAGGGTCCAGTAGTAGTCATTAAATACAGTTCTACAGTCATACATTCAGGCCAACAAATATCGATAACATCATTGAGTGTAGTCACTACTTTTATATTAGTATACCTGTTTATATCGACGTAATAATAGTGGCATTAGCTTTACGTTTCGCTCATTTATATGCTCTGCGTTTTGCAATGTACTGAGCGAAATTTCATGTAGAATGAGATTGAATTTGAGATTATATCAGTAAATTCGTATGAGGTGAGCATGGATTAGTGCGTGTTTTAATAAGGATATTTTTATTTTTAAGATCACCTGATTGGCTTTGAACGTTAATTTTTAAGAATGTACTTATTATATCTATTCTATTTCTACTTTTCCATTGAAGGATATTGCTTCAAAATTGGGGGGATATGTGACAAGGGTGACAGAGTTTCGGTTGTCAACGCAAAAGAAAATTTATTTTTTTTGGTGGTGAGCACAGCAGCACACGAACTTGGACACAGGTAAGCTGGTTCCTGACACTCTCTTTCCCCCCGTATTTCCATTCAGTCGCTTAGCACTTCTCATTCCATGTGTTGTATTCCTGATTTCACACCGTCATCCGGGCCGCCAAGAATGGTTATTATAGAAATTGACGTAAGATACGAAAGTTAAATAATCAACTAACCTCTCAGATTTGAGGACAATCATCACCCCACGTTACCAGGGCAATCTTCATCAACGGTTTTTGTTTGTTTGTTTGTTTTTTTGTTTTGTTTTTTGCGCTTTTTCCCTGATAAAAGATACTGTTGATTAACAGAGAACTATGAAATAAGTTTTGAAGCGTTGATGTCAACTGGCTGAGAGATGTTGAAGTTATAAAGATTTGAAATTGTTGATTTTCTATAGTATAAGCCGCATAAGTGACCTGCTTAAGCCCCTGACTGACCATTTGTCTGACCCTGTTATATAGTATAAAGGTGACCTACTGAGGCTTCTGACAGACAGCTAGATCGACCATCTGATGTAGCCTTAGCAGCAAAAGTGACCTACTCGGGCTCCTGACAGACTGCTTGAACAAACTTTTTTATATTGCGTAAGAGACAAAGTAATCTACTGAGGTTTCCGACAGACCACATGAAGGGCCATGCACTTGTAGAAACAAAAAGCAAATAGGTGAAAATTCTCAATTAGCAGGGTGATTAAATTGGCCAGCGGTGCCTTCAATTCAATTTTTATAACAGGACAATATAGCATATGGTAATAGGATAGGTTATATAGCATACACTTTTAGAGAAGAAAAGAAAAAAAAAAAAAACTGAACGTGTTTTTTTTTAAAAAATTTGCATATCTGCAATAATAGATTGCAGAAACTTAGAATTATTGTAAGTCTGTGTCCTACATGATAATAAGATATGAAAATATATGATTTTAGTGTATTAGTAGCAAAAATATATGTTGAAACTGATTGATTCTCAAACGTTCCTTGAGAAGAAAGTTGTATACCTCTCTATCTATCTCTGTATATATATATATATATATATATATATATATATATATATATATATATATATATATATATATAGGTAATAAAAAGCCTGTTGAAATTTATTCAAATTACATTTGCTTATTTTTAAGCACTGGACTCGATTTGATTGTATTTTGTTGTTTAGCTAACACCTCAATCATTTTGATGAAAAAATCACATATGTCAAATATGCGACCTGAATGTAAGATAAGTTTTTTTTCGGGTTTTGTTCGTGAGATAATATTACAATTGAAGATGAAAAGATCAGTTGAAGATAGAAAGGTCAATAAAAGTTCTGATAGTCAAAATCGCACTGTATCTGGTGTATAATCATGCGCCTTTGACCGTTTATTATTTCCAGTCTTGGAGCACAACACGACGGTTGGGAGGACGCCAGATCTTGTCCAGCTGAGGATTTATTTATTATGTCTCCTTCTGAACCACGATTTACCGGGCAAGATTCATACTCCAGAAATCCCTGGATGTTCTCTAACTGCTCCGTGAAAGCGTTCAAGAACACACTAAAGTCCAAGTATGTACAATGTATATCGAGACATATAGGATTATAAATTTAAAATCATTTCAGACGTCCTTTGATACAGGTGACAATCTTCATCAGTAATCGCTGAGGAGGAACACAGCTGTAAGTACAAAATTTACAAAAAGTACCTAATGATGAGGAGCCAGTTTTTTTGGAACCACAGCAAATAAAGAAGTAATTTCGAAATAATGAATTCAAGTATACATTAGCCTCGTGAGAAAATTGTATTTTCAGAGATGACAGTCTGTGTTTATATGCACCAATTTTGTCCAAAATATATATATATATATATATGTGCGTCTTCTTGTCTGTCTGTACGCAAACATGCCATAGTATATATATATATATATATATATATATATATATATATATATATATATATATATATGTAGGTAGGTAGTTATGAACATACGGTTGTTTGTAGGTATAAGGTAGGAAGATGAAGATGAGTGGATAGATACTATTCATATATATATATATATATATATATATATATATATATATATATATATATATATATATATCACTGCAACAGTCTCTTTTCATATTTCTACCTCTTTGTCTCTGCGTAACATTCTATTATATGTATATAGGTAGATAAGTAGTAAGGTAAGTATATAGCTACGTAGATTGATATGTATAACGTAGATAGGTAGGAAGGTGTTCTTCATATCTATCTATCTATATATCTATCACTGTGAACAGTCCATTTTGGTCTTTCAGAACGTGCGTGAAAAATAAAGGTGTTTCCTTCAACGAGACGGAATGGACGGAGTATGTGAACAAACTGCCAGGAGAGGTGTATACTCCTAATGAGCAGTGTGAGCTCAATAATGGACCCAACTTTGTCTTCATTGGGGTATCTAAATTTTATGTTTGTGTGTGTATGTGTGTGTGTGTGCGTGGGTAAACACATTTCAATCCTCCGGGAGGAGTAAGCAGTGCAATCAGCGATGTCAATTTCTCAATTGACTTAACTCCGTTTTTTTATATAAAAAAGTATATTTAACTCAAGAATCTTCCTGGAGTTTCTGGTAATGTTTAAACTGTTCAATTTCATGCACAATAAATAAATTGAAAGCTAACCTGAAGCTTTCGTCCTTGTACTAAGAACTTCATCAACAGAATGATTTATTCTCTACTGATTGTTAACATCACCCGATGGAATAGTGAGCGATGTTAGTTAACAAATTGTCCCAGATATGCGGCAGATTGTAACGGCCCGCGTCCCTGTTCAGCGTTGGTTTGTGAGCACGGATGTATATAGACTCTTTAACCCCCCGCCCAAACCATGATTGTTCTCGACCTAAACTGTTTACTGAGTCCCAAGATACCGTATAGCCCGGGCAAACTTGTGTGGATGTGTCGTGATACCTCAGACGAACTTGACCTTGGTCTTCTATGTTCGTTGAATTCTCGCTTTCAATGTTCTTTCCGTTTCCCCAATGTAGTTGTGATGGCACTGACCGCCCCTTGTCCTTCACACTTTATGTGATAGATAGGTCCACAAATATCTTTCTCATTGGACTTATCCTTTGGGTGAACCTAGCATCTGTCTTAGGGTCCGGTATGGTTTAAAACACACATTAATTTTCTGTCGCCTGAAAAACGCGTTTCAGGCATTCGAAAGTACCTTTTACATAAGGTAGGATGATGCTACCTTTTGAGTCCACTTTTTTTAGTTACTGGTCGGCTCTTCCCGGCACTGTCACTTTGACTAGCGGTAACCTTCTTATTGCCTATAGCTGGATAGATGACACCCCTTGAGGGCAGCATTGGACATGATCGAGTTCTTGCTGCGATGGGTCGCCATGTCCCCTATAGTGTGTAATTTATACATGGAACATTTTGAGTCGTTACGCTCACCACTGCTGCCACATCCCCCAGGTTGGTGGGTATAGATATGTGGATGACACACACACTAAGCAGAAGGTAGAATATGTAACTGAGTTCACAGAATCACATTAATAGCATTGATCCAGATATTACATTCACCTAGAAAAAGACTACAAAAATGGCGAATTACATTTTTGGACACGAACACGGTGCAGAAACATCGACGGCAACCTTGAAAATTACGGTTTAGCGTAAAACCTACGCATACAAACCAGTACCTGGATTTTGACTTGCACCATCAATTAGATCAGAAACTTGGGGTTGTCAGAACATACATCATAGAGCCAATGTCGTACATCTGACCCCATAGATTTAAAACAAGAACTCGATCATGTCAATGCTGCCCTCAAGAGGTGTCATTATCCGGATTGTACAATTAAAAAGTTTACCAACAGGTTGAAAGCTTGTCAAAGTGACAGTACCGGGAAGAGCCGACCAGTAACTAAAAAAAGTGACTCCAAATTTGGTCATACATTGGTACATTTTTACTTATCCAGTAAGAATCGTCTATTCGGACCGATTTTTTATTCTCCCCAAGATTCACGACATGCAGTGCAAACAATTACCTATGTATTGCCAAGCTAATTATTTCTTGTTCTGTAACGTTTTTCCGTGCTAGTTTTGGAAAATAGTAATATTCGACAACCACCCAGTTTATTTCATATCCAGCCGTAACATAAACATTACTCAATAGATCATAAAAAGTTAGTATTATTATTATTGTTTCATAATTAGAGAGAGATAATTTACATTACGCACGAGAGAGAGAATTACCATTACACCAGAGAGAGAGAGAGAGAGAGAGAGAGTTGTAGAGAGAGAAGGGCTACAATATTTAGGGGCAGTATTGTCAAACTAGTGAATTTGGGGGGCCTGTATGAAGTTAAGACTTCTTGTAAAGTTGTAGACTTGTGTTTAGGAAAAACGGTAAACAGCGGATTGAATTTATTCTCGCGATACATGTAAAGTTTAGAGTGTGCAAGTTTCAAAACTAAAATCACATAGCTTTCTATTGCACGTGGCACATTTCAACATGGGCAAGTTTTAAGTATAGCAAGTCATTATTACAAACATAGGTAGAGACAGGGGTATATGTAGGGAGAAGTAACTGAGTTAAATCACATTTTAATTAACCATCATCATGAAACGATCACACCTTGCTGAGAAGAAACCAAAAGAAGCCAAGAAACGACGCCGACGTTCTTTGTCGCCGAATACGATCAGAGAAGTGTTAGCACAAGGTCATGCCTATGATCTCGAAGATGACATGATTGACCCCTATCCAATATCATCTATCTCTACCATAGGACCAAGAGAGTGAAGATCCACCAAGAAATATAGTCGTTCTGTACCTCGTGAAGATTATTTCGTTTGACACTATTGATCAACCACGACAGTTTGAAGTCTCCTGTCTGGATCGAGTTTAGCACACCGGCAGAATTAACACCTTCCAAACTTATCGACAAAATTCTACACATTTAACAATCGAATGACGAATTCAACATGACCAATGGAAAAGCGGCTCTTCACATTAAAGATTTTGAGAAAGTGGTATGACGACTTGAGGGATCATTCCTTACGTTCATGGACTTCTCTGGAGACGAAAGTCATCAAAGTTCTCTTGCAACAGAGCACATAAACTACCCGTTGTTCATCGACTTACCTGACAGAACTTATCAAGGAAAAAGTCAGGTATGAACCCATGACTTATCATTACCTGTGAAAAGACCCCCCCCCTAAAAAAAACAAACATCATAATAGAAAAAACTAAATGGATACCTGGGAGCTTCATTACGTGCAGACTCATAGTTCGTACTCAGCTTCTTGGAATCCTGTGGTTTGTGCTAAAGATGAACTTCCCCGTCGAAAACCTAAAGATGTTCAACTTTATGCCATCAACGCAGACGACGGTCATCGACCAGGAACCCATTGGGTAGCCGTCTACTTTCCCAACGATCACAGTGTGGACTATTTTGATTCTTGTGGATTACCTCCTCTGGAAGACGACATCATTGACTTTATAAGAAGAAATGCATTATCGACTCTATTCAATAATGGGAGATAACAAAGATAAGATTACATGGTGTGTCGTCAATATTGTATGTATTTTCTTCATCAACGCTGTCTTGGATTTCCCTTAGAACATTTAGTGACTCGTTTTGATCGTGAGTACTCTAGTAACGATGATAAAATACAAACGATGGTTTTGTGAATATTATGGTTATCTCTTTTCTTTAGCTCCGAAACGTGGTGTACATCTTTTGTCGCTCACATTTTACAAGGTCTAATTTTCCCATGTTAAATTCCCGTTTGAGGCTATAAAAATTTCGACCCTTTTTAACATGGGACTCTCGTTATCCCTCATTCTACTACTTATGTACCATTGTAATTTGTAATGCATTACCCTCAACAAGTTAGCTGTGTATTTTACATGTTGCTATCAAGGTACTTATTGATGCATAAACTATATTTGCACCTCACGCTATCATTCCGGTGTTACTCAAAGCTTGTAACATTCATCGAGTAAACTGGCTTCTTGTGACTCACACTAATAATTACTTCTCAAGCAGATTTTGCGAACAATGATTTCCTTAAAATACAAAATGAACATTAACATCTGGTTTTATCAACTCATTATCGTAGCACTACTTTTATTGCTTTATGTCCTTTTATGACTTGTAATCGTAGGTAGATAGAAAGGTAGGTGGACGGATGGGTTAGTGGGTGGGTTGGTAGATGGTTTTGCAGTATGTCAGCACATTAGTGGCTATAGAGTGGCAATTAAACAACAAAACTTATGCATTCTTAAAAACAAAGTTCACATATAAAGATTTTTTTAAAAATTGCAAAGACCTTAGGTTGAAAACAGACCTATATCTCGTTGTCAAAAAATGAAGTACTCCAGAATATCTTTGAATAAGTTCACATAAATTCCAGAATCATCAATTCAAAATTCCAAATCCAAAAGTCTATGAGCATTTTTATAATCCAATGAATATTTTAAATAATTCCTCTCTCTCTGAATTTTGAATGATTTTTCACAACTGTAATGGCTCTTTAAAAGACTGATGGTAAGATCGAAACTGAAAACTGTCCACTAAACATGGTATATACAAAGATAGGTCACATGGCAGACTGTTATAGAATATTACGGTGTATGTGACTCTTAACATATATTTCTAAAGGAAATTCTGGTTTAATCTGTAAGCAAAATCAACCTTGACCTCAAATTGAATCAACAACTTGTTTACCAAAACCGTCCTTGAAGTCAAATACTCAGTAAACAACCTAATTCAAGGACAATAGCTAAACATGTCAACATTATACTTTACATTAAGGTTTAAGCAAATATTAAAGTCAAGAAACATTTATAATTTCCTAAAATATTTATAATATTATATAAACATCATACATAACAACACTCAATTTGTTCCTTTTGCATGCAACAATTCGACTACATGAAATTATGAAACTATATTTGTCATGTAATGATTTGACTCCTCTATGTGAGTGACGTATTAATTACTTCAACGGCAAGTCATTCATCACAAAGAAGTCTAGTCAAGGTATATGATTCACAGCTCATAGTGTGTGGAAAGCACTATGTAAAATAAAAGTATATGGTATGGGTTGGTGGTTGGATAACATCTTTGATTTTAAAAAAAAAAACTTTCATTGTTTAGGGGGAGAACTACGCCACATGTCAAAATGAACTCAAGAAACATATTCCCTGCACACATGCCCCCTCTCCCCCATAACCCCTAACCCCCCCCCCCCCGTAAAAAATGATACCTCAAATATGCTAATAGTATGAAGCAAGCTGCCTCTTTTAAGGCAAGAGAGATATGTAATTGATTACAAAAAGAGATTCGGTTGAACCACGTTGATTTTCTATCAAGAAAACAATCTAGCTTGACCAGAGCTCTTGTATATTCAATTTATTGTAAAATTAACTTGTTCTTACTTAACTGGAATATATCAATTCTGGCCTTTCTTCTGAGTGAAGAGTTTTATCTGGTTAATCTGTCATTCAAAATTAGTTTATGACTTAAACACACTTCCAACAAAGCTATAGTAACAAGTCGTGTTGTGTTGCAGCAACGACGTTTTGATAACAAATTTAAACGAATTTGAGCCCCGCAAGTCGCCAGAATCAGCCAATTATATACTGCCATGCGTGCACTTCGCCCGAATCTGGAAACGACACTTGCACTATTCCAGCCATTCCATTCGAATATAATTATTGCTGCAAAGTAATGCAAGATAGCCTATGCTGATATTTGATTTATGTTTTTGTGCATGTTAATGCGTAATATAAGTATGATAATCTCGGTGCATTTGAACTTGTAATTGATGCACAGACTTCATCGAAAATGTAGATAAAAGGAAGGAAATAGAAAAGTACAATAAATAGTGTTGTGATGTCTTGAGATTCGTAAATTCAACATCTAAACCTCTGAAACAATTTCTCATATCCCAAAGTGCCACCAGCCTTTACAAGGTGTTCCCTGAACAAAATATAATGGCGTGTCTGGTGAGTTAAGTTATTTGATACAACTCGTGCTATGCGTCTTTTTTTTCCTTTAAGCCTGTGGACTCAGATATTTGTCTCTTCATGGATTGTATGGATTCAGACACGGGTGATCCCATTGAGGAGTATATCAGGGCAGCGAGAGGAACCCCTTGTGGAGAAAATATGGTAATGTCTTTCTCTTTGTGTTCAGAAATATGACTGCCTTTCAAGGTAGTAACAAGCTCAATAATCAGATAATACTTTTCACTATATGATATGCGAGAAGTAAAAAAATCTTTTACTGGGTATAATAATGTATTTTTAGGTTTGATAAGAAAATCGTTGAGAATGTTGTACAATAAGTTATATCTTAAATGTAATCAATTAGGCAGCTACATGTACTTTCTTGAAAATGAATCAAAAGAAGAATAATTGGATGACTATGGGTGCACAGAACTTAATTATTGCTTTTTTTCTGACAAATATACATAAAACCTTTTTTTTTGCAGTGGTGCATAGAAGGGAGGTGTGTTTCAAAAGTTTCGAAATAGGTAAGTACATCCCTCACGGTTGGAGCCCGCTGCCACAGTTATTAGCCTGCAAAACTCCAGATCATAAGGATTCAGATGTGCCCCTTGGCAAAGATCTTCAGTCATTTCCTCTGCACGATACAACCCTTCATATGTTGATGTTCCGTTAAACACCAAACATATAAAGTTTTGGAATTATTTAATAATAAAACTAGTAATTCAGTACCTTATTAGTGAAACTTAAAATTTCATGTCTATTTGATTGTGATGATTATGACGAGGATGGTACTGATGAGGATGACGACGACGATAATCATTATTTTACACACTTGGTTATTTATCAGAAATATAACTTCGTCCTATTCATTCAATACAACTATGTGACAATCAATTAAACCAGACCTTGTACTTTGCAGGTCCAATCAGCAGTGTGCCCTCTCAGCCAAGTATAAAAACAGGTAAAAACGTGTCAATAATGCAAATTATAATACAGGCATATTA
The DNA here is from genome assembly GCA_029931535.1 of Margaritifera margaritifera. Lineage (NCBI taxonomy): Eukaryota > Metazoa > Mollusca > Bivalvia > Unionida > Margaritiferidae > Margaritifera > Margaritifera margaritifera. Next base: position 194,928 of record JAQPZY010000513.1, on the reverse strand, counting down.
CAATTGAAAACTCAAGGGAATTTCGGACTAAATGAAAAAATCCAACCTTCCAGTTGCAGTCTTATCAAAATTACAGCCAGTCATCAGTTTTTCACCCGAACGCAATTTTTTGCTATAATATTTACCCAAATAATAAAATGCATTATTTTGTTTATTATTTTATTGTCATTAATAATAACAACAAGAACAACAACAACAACAACAATAATAATAATAATAATAATAATAATAATAATAATATTAGTAGTAGTATTATTACTAGCATTATTATTATTATTGTCCAGTATCCCGCTACACATTTCTCTTTACATATTTCCTGTAGAACCTCCATGCATAACTCTACCGGGATATAATTTATTTTGCAAATCCTGTAGATGGCGTTGATTTTTCGTCATGCTGTGTTTTCGTGCTTTGTTCACAACATGGAATTAGGTCAAAACATGTTAGTTCTCTATGTGATGAATCACTTTGATTGCTTTATTGACTAAATATATTACATGATCCTCACACTGGGGTTGCTCTACAACAAATGTGGAAGGGGAATATAGTGTTACCTTCGTTTGTACGTCTGTTTGACAATACATTCTTCATCAGTCCCTCTCATTTGGTTTGATTTTGCGTTAATTTATGTCAGTTTCTCAGGCGATAACTGATAAACTAGAGTCATCTAATGTAATGGATAGAACGTCGCGATTTCCTTACCATCTCTTTCAAAAGTAGATGGTTTTTCTCGGCTTTTAAAGAATAAGGTCCAACTTCACGGGCATTTGTCCCAAAGAGACCCGTTTTTCAAACCAGATTTTATTTTCGACGAGACCACATCTTTTTGGATATTTTCCATCAATTGTGTCTGAATTTTCGATCAATGAAAAAAAAAGTAAGAAGGCAGTTTTAATTTTATATAAAACATGCATCATACAATGCATATTGTTACATTTCCATCTTTGGAGAGGGATTTCTTGACTTTAAATTCATATTTACCATCAAGAGCAAGTGACCATCTCCGTTATATATATATTTATATATATATATATATATATATATATATATATATATATATATATATATATATATATATATATATTCTGAAGAATATACCATTAAAACAGTGTTATCTTATTGCTAAAGCACGGATGTACTTGGCTGTGCTGTACACGTAAAAATACTTTTGTAAAATAAATAAAAATTCCTGTTGAGACGTATAAGGCTTTACGATGACATATTCATTTTTCCACATTGTACGGTATGTTCAAATTTGCTCAGTGAATAGAGTGAATTAAAACGTTAAGTAGAGGTATGAAGTTCGAATCCCGTCTGAGTTCTTTTCTATTTACTTGTGTTTAAACTGTCATAATCAACTTTTCATTGAATAATAAGTCATCATTTTGACATTTATGGTTAATTGATTTTGTTATCTGAACAAAATTATACAGATAAAGTGGTAGCGAAAACTGTAGCCTTTTGGGACAGGTTGTTTCAAACTGTTGTAAACAGAGCTATGACTATTCTATTAGCCTTATATACTTCGGGTCCCCACAGATGGGTATTGTCAATGCCCTGTTCATTCCTTGAGGGTGAAAGATTGATGTATCCTCCTTATGAGATTATTAATTGTATTACATTGAATCCGATCACGAAGATGTTTGTAAAAAAGTAGTAGTGGTCATATGAGAGAGCTGACCCACTTTAAAGCTTTTAAATTAGTCGAATCTTGTTTGCATGGATTTTCACCCACGCACAATAAATAGAAAGGCAAAATGATCCACTCTTAAATTCAAAGTCCAAATCTCTCATATGCACATACTTTTGGACCACTAATTGGAAAAAAATGCCCTTGAGTTCCTAGACCATAGTAACATGGTTTCAATAGTGCAAAGATACATTCGAGTTCCTAGACCAAATTGTAATGTCTTGATTGCGTATTGAATAGAGCGTAAAATAATGTAAAGATCAATACGGCATAATAATGGTGTAAAGCGAAACTGTATTGACGAAATGGAAAACTCTATTGAACAAAACAAAGAATACTAATGCTATCGTTATTTCCGCGTTAAAGTTTCATGATTTATCTTCATTTGCATTATGAACAATATAATGGTTTCTACTGTATAATTAGCCTGATATACAGACTGTTTTTTTTGGAATCTCTCTATTACGCAGCAATTTAGAACTTAAATGGCTCTGCCACAAGTCGTCAACAGAACTTAAAATAAAAGTATATGAAGCAATATTTCGCATTTAAGTTGGTGAGTACAACACATTTAAGACTTGTTTCTGATTATTTGTTTGCAAAATATTATTGAGCTTGCTGCTAACTGCATAAAAATCAAGCTTTATACTTTATAGCTCAGGTGACGTACAATTCTATAAACTTTTTTATATGGTTGTGTCACGAGGAATCGGCTACAGCAAAAGTTATCCTTTAATACCTAAGGTCAATATTTCACATTAAAATTGTTTGTTCATTCAAACGTTAAGTCACTTGTTATTTGTTAAGCAGATATGATATAATTTTCTGAGATTCGTCACGAAATCAAGTTTAGCATTTCTTGAACTGGATGGCCTACATGTGAGAGGTTGCGTATTTGTATCACTTGTAATTTTTAAAGCAGATATATTGTGTATATTTCATTATTTGATTGATGCAGAAATGTTTGGTTATCAAGTAAAATAAAATCTATGACAGATCGCTGATATCACTTACGTCAGGTATGATAACATTTCTGATAGTGTCAGGATAATTCGTTTGTAGAAAAAAACTTTGTTTCTTACATAATACGGGATTAAACGTGAACCTGGTAAACAAGAGCTGGGGGTGGTGTTCAGACAAATCAATATACTATCCTTCCTCATACAACATTAAGGTAAAAGTCCTGACAGTATCAAGACTTTTCATTTGTGGCTAAATACGGTCTTATGTGGAATTGGAGATAAAACTTTGGTAGGCATTTTGCTTGAGAGCTAAGAAGTCAGTGTTGTTATGGCATTATGTATTATCTTTATAATAGTTTTCATTTGGGTTTATAATCATTGTATTATAATTTATTAGTTTAATAGTATACGCTATTAGTAAAGTACAAATCAACATGTTTGCATGAGTCATGCTATGTCCTGAGAAAATCAATAATTATGTCGGTCAACTTAACCAACACTGGTGAACCATGTGTTAGCGCGCGCAGATGTATGACCTTGAATCCTATATCAAAATCTTGTTGATTTGAAATAAGGTATTTTAATTGTAGTGCAAAGGCACTACAAGCAGTATCATAAGCGACCTAGTTTCTGATTGGTTAAAGAAGAATGTTGACAGAACTCATTCTAAGTCGTAGAGTTGGAATTTTAAATTCTCTTTTGCGCAGTAAGAGACTATATAATGCCAATATAGCCACTGAATGGACATTCTTTGCAGTACATCAGAATCATAAGGTTATTGAGGAAGATTATTATTATATGTAAAATCAACAGGTGAAATTCTATTATCTAAATAGTACATTTTGGATCTAAGTACTGTTCTTCAAGGAACTTAACAATATTCTACATTCACAGGAGTTTACCTAGGATTAATAACAGTTGGAATTTAAAACTGTGTTTCTTGTGGCATAGCAACACTTTAGTGACTTCATTCAGAACAATCTTTCATTCGGAACATTCATTAACTTGGAACATTCATTCATTTGGAATACTTTGGATTAACTTCCGGATTATCAAAATTCAATAGGACATTTAGGATTATTTAGGAATTTCTAAACTGTAAGTTATTTTTAATTCTTTCACTTTGTTTGTTAGAAATATTTAATATTTTAGGAAATTAAATTTATATTTTAGAAATTGGGAAAGCTAGTTTGAGTCATTCTTTTTTTTGTTACATTTTCTAACCCCTAGACGTAACAGAAGAAATCGGGGGCTCGTCCGGGATCGCAATTTGAATATTTTCGGGATCCGAATTTTATGAATGTTTCGGGATTTGAAATTATTTAAGTATTTTCGAAGTTTAATATTCCAGAGATTTTAATACTTCGGAATTTTTTTTTTTTCTTTTTAGATTAGAATTTTATTGTGTGAAATTTTAGTGGTCTTTGACTTTTTAATTTCCCGATTAGGAAATAAAAAGAGAAACGAACAGCCTTTCATCATGATATCCAAGGTAGAGAGTTTCATAGCTGCTCCAACCCAGGAGAAATTAGAGTTCTTGAGAAAGGACGAGTTACTTCAAATTGCCAAACAGTATAGTCTTACTGAAGTGAAGACTTCTCATTTGAAACAAGATATTAAGAATATTTTGAATGACTATTTGGTACAAAAGGGTGTTTTTGAAGGGTGTGTTTAGAGTTGAAGAAGAAAATTCCGTCCAGTTTAGAAAGGAAATTAAAGATAGCAAAGGAAGTAGAATTTGAAAAAACTTTAATTTCAATGGGAGAAAATGCAGATGCAAGAAAAAAGGGAGGAAAAAGATAGGGAAAGAAAAGAAAGAAGGGAGGGAAGAGATAGGGAAATACAATATAAGGAAAAAGATAGGGAAATACAAGATAAAGAACGGGATAGACAGGAAAGGGAAAGATATATGGAAATACAAAATAAGGAAAGGGATAGACAGGAAAGGGAAAGGGATAGGGAAAGGCAGGAAAGAGAAAGAGACAAGGAAAGGGAATTTAGATTAAGGGAATTTGAATTGACCAATAAAGGGCACTCTCGTGACAATATGGGTTCATACTTTGATCTGGCCAAACATATCAGACAGGTCCCCCCTTTTAGGGAAAAGGAGGTAGATAAATATGTTCTATGTTTTTAGAAAATTACTGAGAATCTGAAATGGCCGAAAGAGTATTGGACCTCATTGTTGCAGAGTGTGTTTACTGGTAAAGCTAGTGATGTTTATAATGCACTCTAGTCTGAATAATCTGCTGATTACGAAGTGGTTAAAGAAAGTGTCTTGAGGGCTTATGAGATTGTGCCTGAGACGTACCGTCAAAATTTTAGGAATTGTAGAAATTAAACAACCCAGACTCATTTAGAATTTGCATGGGAAAAAGAGCGTTTGTTTACGAGATGGAGTACGTCCAAGAAGGTTGATAAGGATTATGATAATCTTAAGCAACTGGTATTAATTGAAACAATTTCAAGAATTGTGTCAGTAGTGACATTAGAGTATACCTTGATGAGAAAGGTGTTGAAACTTTAGAAAAAGCAGCTAGTGCAGCTGATGAATACTTTCTGATTCACAGGGTTCCATTTGTAAATAGATCTTCCTCTCAGCAGGTCTTTGTTAGGAAACCATTTCCGTCTCGCGTGAGTACTTGCAGACCTCAATCTGGTGTAACTGTAAAGAATCAAATTTCTGATAAGATGGATCAGAAAATCTTATCTATCCCACGTACACTTACTGTAAGAGGAAAGGGCACGTTATTTCTGATTGCCTCTGGTTGAAAAAAAAAGCAACGTAATTATAACAGAGCAGTTCCAAATGCTTTTGTTTATAAAAAGTCAAGGTCAGGGTCATGTATTGAAAGAAATACTTGTGTGTAGGCTTGCATACCTCAGTCTGAATTTGTATAAAAAATATCACAACATCTGCTAAAACTAATTTTATTTTACTTTCAGGAGTCATGTTGATCTTTAGCCATACCTACATGAATACCTGTTTACAACACACACCTGCCTGGACTAAAGACCTGCCCATGGCGTACACATGTTTAGACTCTTCTCGTGTTTGTAAAATATGACTATGGCAATACAATGACTCATATAAAATAAATTATTATGTTCACTGTTTTCATATTTTTATGAACTAACAAGAAGTATACATTTAGTTTCGCTGTATTGTCTATGCAAATATAAACATTTTGTCGTTTTACTCAGTGAATCCAATACATATTTGAAATACTAAAATATATGTTGAAATATTGCTAATCAAATACAAAAGAATGAAGATTACCGTATTACACCAAACAATTCCAAAAAATGTCACGAACAAACTTGTCATCTCGATTAATACGTCTCCCAGCAAGAAAATAATCACGAATTATGAATAAGTACACTTTGTAAACATAATTATCAGTAAAATGCTTAGCTATTCATACAAAAGAAGTTAAAATGATCAAAGAGTTTAAAGTAGCACAAATCAAGATTGGTATGAATTTTTCAATTACATTGAATTCTACATGAAGAAGATCATGATTTGAAATATTCGACAATTGGGTTTGGTAAAAGTATAACTAGACCTATAGAATAGCTCATCTTAACGACCAGACTTATAAAAAGGCCACCACAAGTATTCGAAACAATTAAATACACATAATTTATCTGTAAAACAATACTTATGAACAGACTGAAAAGGGGTGAAATTGATCATGTAATTGAACTTTTATTTGACATTTTTCATTCCAAATTTGGACAAGAAATACTAAAATTAAGCAACCGATGTATGTCATGATTGCATATTTAACATTTCACGTAGATAGTTATGAACCTGTCAGGGGATACTCTTACACAGATTTGCGTGAAAGAGTTAAGAGCAAAAGGGTTGTGACAATAACAAATAAAGACAATATGCACTTTTTATATGCATAGAATGTCTGCTAAATACACTAAATGACTCTATGAATAGACCATCAAAGTACAATTTAGATAGATACAGAAACTGGATTGAAAGATTTGCAATGAAAGTAAAGACGACTGAGAAAATTGAACAAGAATTTTATATCCAAGTAGATGTGTAAAATATTGGACGGAATAGAGTGCGGTATTGAGACAAACTACATTAAACCGGTTGGAATAACTTAAATAGAGGACGTTTGTGACGACACAGAGAATATTGGCTTTGGCCTCTGTGGCTCAGTGTCGGCAGAGCCAACAACGAAGTCTCAACTTTTGCACCTAAGATGCAAGGTGCCTACAAGGAGCAACAAACACTTTGACATGTTGGTCATATTCGTTTCCAGCGATCCTAATAAACACAATGTCGAAATCTATAATTACATTCGAATTAAAAAATGCTAGAAAAAACACTCATCATTTGAAGAGATATATCTGGAAATTTTGTTACTTCTGTACACCAGAAGAAAAAAACTGCCAGAACCCCAGCGAATTTGCTACAGTGAATGTATTTTGATAGGTATATTGCCTGAAGAAATATCAGTTGTAAAATGTAAAAATGTTCAACAGTTTTTGAAAGTTCCGCATGTTGTATATTGCGATTTTAAAAGTATTCTCCTCCCACATAATTGTAACAGTGCTATGTATCCAACAAGTTTATTCTGGACAACATCAACACCGAAATACACTCCATAATAGTCTTGGCACGTTCCCAAGTGTTTCTGCTATTTCGCTGTATTAGTGAATTACGAACGTAAACAACTGGATGGTAACATCATGAATAGATTCTAAAGCCACAAAATAATCGTACTATCTGTATCACTTTCTCAGAAATTATAAGCACAATTCACACTAACAATTTAATCCTGCTTGATGCAGTGTGCTTGTCTTTCTTATTCATAATAATTCTTTTACTAATCTATACGATTTTTATTAAACACTTTACCAAGATCTATTGCTGAATAGACACAAAAAGAGTGACTGTTTCTATTAAATTTATCTCTTTATGGATTATTATTATTTATCGTCCTGATTTGGAAAGGTTCAACTTTTTCTGTGGTATAAAGAATTTCATGTTTGGGCTTGATATACTTTTCGGAACTTCTTTTATTTCATAGAGTAAGTAAGTCCTACTGATTGACAATCTATATGGTCTTGGAATCTGGATTTCGTCCCCTCCATTTCGTAGAAATAATTGGATTCATCACATATCTCCATACATCACAATCAATGACACAATGTTTACTCCCATTGTGTTTTTATTTTAGATCTTCAGTATGATAATGCAGTTTATTAGTGTACTTGGGTACTTTTACTCCCCACCTTTTTATGTTAAGTCATATAATAAATGTACGATGCGAGGAAAGTTAGAATCCACTTCTGTAGTAGAAGTAGTAGTTTTTTTCTGTTGGGTGTTGTTGTTGTTGATATTGTTATTGTTTCGTGTTTGAAGAAAGGATTGTGCATTATGGAAATTCATATTCCAGTGCTGAAGGCGAATTAGCCGAGACCTATGGAAACTTAGAAAGACTTTGTTTTCATAACCCATTACAGACTTTGTATACATACACACATGCTACAGTAAACTATACGGCTAATGTCTGTGTAAGTATAGTCTCAGTATTTTTTAAAGTTATAATTAAGCCAAGAGGAACCGTTTGTATAAAACATACTTGGCCCAGACCAGGATTTAAAATTACTTTGAGAATTTACTTGGCGAAGGACTTTTTACTTTTCCAGCATGAGCATCTTCAAATAATGGGAAATTATTTATTTGACGATCATAATATTCTATCATCTAAAATGTGAATACATCGCATAATTTATAAACCTCCTTGAAGCACGTTTATGTTTAAAATGGCAATGATACGAAATTAGCTAACAAACTGTTTCAGATTGCATATTTTCTAACATGCAACCTACGCAAGGATAACCTGAAAAAATATTGTCAGATGAAGTAAACGCTTTGTTTTTACAGCAGGAAAGTTAAGAATTGCTGGAAAAGTAAAAACTGAATATGTTTCATTTAACTCAGATACGAAAGCATTTATAGACTAGATTGTGAAAGAATTTCACTTCAAAGATTAAACCAGAAAGTGGGGTGGCGTTATCATGTTTAATTGAGGGACAGTAACGTTCATCACAGATCAACAGGAATGACTCCATCTGAAGCACGCAAGGGCTAAAACACATCAAAGGTATGGATAAAATCTAGTTCATTACTTGGCGACAGATATATTTCTTACAAACACAATTACAATTGGCGAAACACTTTCATAATTTAAAGATACAAATTCAGGCAGGTAATTTTAGATGATCCAGTCTTTAAGAAACTAGACGATTTTAAGGGAGTTATATAGTGGGCTATCTCTATACGACAAACAAAATGAAATACACAAAGTGTCCAAAATCCTAATGACCAAAAGAATCATCCAAAACATGTAGGTACTCCTTAAATGGAAATGGTATTATGCAATTGTAAACACTTACTAAACAGCTGAAAATAATATACGATTAAATACATTATATCACCATCGGAGACAGAAGAAGCACAGTGCATACACGGTACAATGCAGGGTAATAAGAACATTAAGTTGGAGAGAATGATTTTCTATAATGCGAAAGAAGTGGGAAAGAGGTTTAGTATAAAAACGGGGGTATAACATGCATTATGTATGAAACAAAACAGGAAAACGAAGACGATACACACATAAAGCAAACAGGTAATTAAAAAAGTAATACAAAGGAAGCACTTGGTAAGCCGACAATAATGTAGACAGTGTCCTACCAACGTACAAGGTGACTTGAAAGAAACGATAAAATGATTCAATATTTAAAATATGAAGTTGGTCCAACCTGCATCTCTGGAACGCTAAACAAATGAAATGCAAGCTAGAATTCTATTACAGAAAGGAAAATTTAAAAGAATGTTCTTTCATTTTTCTTCAAGAATTTCAAATATAATTCTTTCCTGGACCAAGTGAAAGAAAAAAGAAGAGAAATCCGTGATGAATTACACGTGATGTGGAACAACACTATATAAAGGCTCATTGTATTTTGTAGAAAACAAAAATGTCGTAGTAAATATTTAAACAAAAATAATAGACATAACTATGCTGCTTTGGTTGACGCTAAAAGAAACGGAGCCCTGTCGTGTAGCTGGGTATCGGTAAAGAAGCAGAGCACGGCGACAGCACTGACACACAATTAACGGGACAAAGATTTACTATACCGATATACAAACAATTTATCATTTTTGATAACTATACTTTAAGAGTTAACAAGGATGTCTTTATGAGCAAATAGAGAACACATTTAGAGATGGAATTGAGCAAAAGCGACCAAACTCGGCAATGTTATCGTGGCATCATCAGGTTGCGACATTTTCCTCTGGAGTTTAATATACAAAAATGTACAGTATATAGTCAAATCAGATGCGAGAAATGCACATTGGAATGCAACATAATTCACCTGATGAGGAAGCATTCAAATCAACAGTCTCATAGATATGAACCATATAAATATAATCTGCAGCAATTTAAAAACATCCACTACAGCATGACTGGAGATACCGCAACTAAAAAAATAAACACTTGAGCAATAATGGGCCATGAAAAACATAACTCTGTACACCAACGGTTTTGGGGAGTCTGCACCTTCTAATGTATTAAAAGCGTACAAACGCCCTTGCAAATCTGATTCTGACATTATTTATTGTTCCAAAAATGTGTCAGCTAATAAAACAAATTAGCCAGTCACTTAATGTAAAAGTCAAATACGTGTCGGTACTCATGGCCTCTGACCGCTAGAAAAAGTGCACAAGTTCAAAACAGAACATCTGTTATACAGTCTGTTTCAACAGTAACAGACACTGTTCATGGAGTTATTAATTTTCAGACAGACATATTACGACGACGATGAAAATATTGTGACCAGATATCCTGATAGATGACATACTCAAAAGCGCAGTTAGACTCTTATTTTGGAAGCGACGATGTGTTTTTATTACCTAGTGCCATGCTATAAAAACGGATAAAATCATAGAATGCGACAAAGTTTACAGAAATCTATTAACTTATTTAGACTTGGTATGAGCCCTAGCATTAATACAACGGTATTCCAAATAAACAGTCGTTGATAATTGGCCAATGAATAGGAGAGGACCAACACAAAAAAAGACAAAGAAATTGAATACAATATATGAACTGATGGAATACATTGATGACAGTAACACTGTTAGACCGGCTAATGCAATCCGATTCTGGAAATTTCGAATGACACACGATAATGTAGAAGCGTGGACACAGTGAAATTGAGAAAAGACAAACAAACAAAAAATTAAAACAAAATCAGCAACAGTATTGAACATGAAATAAGAATTCGTTTATATTTTTTTCCAGTGGTTGCAGGATCTGTTATAGTTACATTTAGCTATAGATAATGAATTATTTGTCCTCTTCCATGATGTATTGACACCAACGACCAAAAATGCAAAAGCAAACCCACTAATGCCAAAACAAGTAAAATAGCATGTGAAGCAAGAACAACGCCACCTGTCATATATTTTTTTAATTGTCAACTTGTTACACTGCCAAGAATTTTATCCAAAGCTACTGCTGTCTTGTTCCTAATGTAAGCAAATAAATGTCAATATTATTTGAATGCCGTTTTCAATTTTGTAAATTTGTCAAGAAAACGAATTATCATGCTCCTTTACGTTCAACACGTTCCAGCTGTTCTTGATATATATATATATATATATATATATATATATATATATATATAGCTCTTTTGTTTCGATCTTTTTCTATTCTGATATATTTTTGTAGTGACTCTACAATATATTTTTCATACATCGCAACATTATCCTGCATAGAGTATATTCTCGAAATAACAATGTCTTCGACATTATCACATTCTTTTAATTATCTTTTCTTTTGTGCAGTAGAATATATTTTACTTTAGGTGAAAGTTATCCAGTTCGAATTATTCCATGGTGATCAGTTATTAAAGTATCGCCTTCGTTTACCCGTAGATCAAGTGGCTTATTTGTGTATATTGTCTGCATCTCTATTTATCTGGGTACTATAATTTGTTCTCATTGAACAACAGTAGGTTCAAACGAATATGTATGAGTTGTCTTTCCACTGTGCACATGATCTGGCGTTGGACATTGACCAGTACTGACGTTTCATCGGTATCTCAGTATCTCTTAGCCTCATTAATCTATCATGAAATTCCTCTGTTGTGGTAGCAGTATTTTCTATATATATCGATTTGGAAAATCGCCTTCTTTTATTACATTTATAAAACTTGATGCTTCAGCTTGATTCTCTATTACAAGTGGTGCTAAATAGGGTAACATACACATCAAGTTCAAAGGAAGAACTGACCATGCAGGTGAATTGAACATCCCCAAATTTGGTACTCTATAATCATGTATCTAACGTACTTTAGAAGCCCAGTCCCAATGTATACGAGTAATTTCTGAATAGTTTCCCCAATTCAATGTTGTTTTCTTGTGTATGTTGTTGCCCAGTATCAGAACTTGCTTGACTATGATTCTTAAAATCATTTACAATATCATCAACTTGTATTTGACCTTGCCTTGAAGTACATAATCCTCATATTCATTAATAAGAATTTTCAATGCTTTGATTTCAACACTTTCTCAAAATTCTTTCATTTATTCAGTGATTAAGTTTGTTCTGTGTGATATACAACACGTTTCTGGTATTTAAATTATTCTCGAAGATAACTTTCAGTATGCTGAATTAATTCAAAAATGTTTATGCGCATTATATAAAATAAAGACAAAATAACAGGATATGTGTGCATTGGGTATACTAAAAATACATGTAATTGTACAAATTTTAAATGTTATCATCGGAGTTCAATTGACGATAAATACCAATGTTCATATATAAATATATTACGCAGTTCCTTTTTTTGACAAAATGTTCTAGAACAATATTTATAATCACCGTAAAAGTCATTTGGTTGAACTTTTGATTGTACCCCTTGAAATATGAACGAGGACTGCTAGTTCAAACAGCGTCTTCATTAATGCACACTAATTGCACCCCTCGTAAATGAAATTAAAGTTGCTGCGTCTACATATCGCATCGTATTGTCTTTTTCTAACAGAAAAACAAATATATTGGTATTTCTTAATGTCTATCATTTGTTTCATTTCTGAGGGCCCTTGCAATATAAAAAGATTTGACTGCTTTAATTGAGCTCTGCTACAACTGTTATTACCAAAAGGTAGAGACTTTAAACTGGTTGCTGTCGTTAGATATGTTCGATAGCAAATGTTATAAATCTGCTGTGATATGTCAAATATATACTGCTTTTGTTACTTACCATGTAAAAAGATGTGTGAGAACTAACACCTATTGGTTGATCGCATAGTGCGAGTAATCACATGATAATTAGCCTCGCTTTTTAAGGAACTAAAATTGATAGGTAATGAATCCGAAGTCGAGTTTCAACTGTGAGGTGGTATCATAAACCTAACAGTTAATCAGGTGCCTATAAGGATAGACCATGTTCGGACTAAACCAGGTTTGTTTCATGATATTGATACTGAGAGTCCCATCAAGAGTCCCAACGACATTGGTTTTGTACTTTTGAAAACTGCTGAGTCGCAGGCAATTTTTGTAATACATATTTTGAGAGTCAACGAACTTTGTTGAAATTCAGACACCTTTTATTCTGGGTTTTGTGGACTTTAAACTCATTTAGGGTCGTCTTTTAAATGTTATTTCTAATGGATTTGCATAGAATTATGCATTCAATTCATCTGGAACATTTACACCCGGAAGTCTCTTAGCTATCATCTCATATTGCGTGAATCACTTACAGGTATTATGTGCAAATTGCAGTTTGTTAAAGCAAACTTACCCGTACACCTTAATAATGATTGCAGAGTTCAGTCGATTGCTCAAGAAGTCTGAATTGACCTGATAGAAAGTAAGTTACAAGAAACACAAGGGCAACTTGAAAAGCTGAGCAAGACCTTGATGATTTAAAGAAAGATATCACTGTCCAAGGACATGACGTTGAAAAAAAAAATAACCAGCTGAGGACGTCAGAGCCCTGTAGAGAGAATATGTGTAGTTACGGCCTATGATAGATAATGTATATTTTTATAGCGAAAGCATCCTATACCTTATTTTAAATTGTATGCCGTATGCAACCAACATGTACTACTGAAAAATTATTTTATTGTACTTGTTTTAAAACAGTCTATCTGTCTGTCTGTCTCTCTCTCGATGAAACTAAACAAAAGATAATATCGGTAGAATGCTTTTGGTCGTCGTAAAATTTGATGTTCACGACATGGTTTTAATTTTGAAATAGAGACAGTAATTTCTGCGAAAGAAAATAGCGTATAAAACATGCTGTACTTTTAGAAAATGTCGGACAAAGGTTTCCCAAATGTCAGACAAAAATGTCCCCAAACCAGAAAGTTACCGTGATGTAGGAAAGAGCAACAAAGTTGAATATGTGTCATAATTGTATGTAGTTTAGTATTTGTCCAAAAAACTGTTTTTCAAACAAGGGTATAGTGGAATATCTTCCATCTTTTTCGGCATTTTATGGAATGAAAGTATTCACCTTTCCCTAAACATTATTTGTAGCAATTTTGATTGTATTCCTTCCAGCATTTTTCGAGATATCGGCTTGCACAAATTTTACTATTATTTGGAGAAAAAATGAATACATGTATAGAATTATAAATAACTAGAGAATACGTCATCCAAGACAATATAACTGGAATTAAAAAGAAAATATTCGGTGCATATAATATGGTCGTTCTCTTATGTAAACACAAAGTATTTGTAGAATAATGTGATGTTTACCAAGAGTCAACATATACCACGGCCACGCCGGGAATCATTTTATGTGTGACATTGACATACCCTGACCTTAATTATGTAGTAAATCAAACAAAAAAGTTAAAACTTTTGACTTGAGCGATCAATAAAGATTTACTCAGTAAAGTACATGTCACGCAATGTGCATGTGTAGTCACGATTAACAGATTACGATGCGACGTTCCAAGTGTAAAGCTCTCTCTCTCTCTCTCTCTCTCTCTCTCTCTCTCTCTCTCTCTCTCTCTCTCTCTCTCTGTATATGAGGGTTTATTATACGTTAAAAAATTAATTTGGTGCTACCTTAAAAAAGCAAAATTTACGGACTCAGCGTCATTAGGTGTCCCATAATATTACTTACTGCAAATTTTAATTCTTGGATGATGGTGTTTCTGAGATCTCAATCAGCCGATGTTTCAAGTGATCTGGATAATTTCTTGCATTGTTTTATTATCGCGTAAAATAGCGTAAAGCTTTTTTCTCACCCCCTATACCCCTCCCCTCACATCTTCCCCATCCCCTCCCAAAAAAAAGGAAATGCAGAAGGCCAACACAAGAAAAACTTTAAGGATTCGGTTGCTATAACCTTTTCATATTGTTGAATACACTGCGTATTTCAATATACATGTATGTCATTGGGCATTTCACTCGTAGCCGGTTTCGTCAGCAGTGCACCATTATACTGTGACCGCCTGTGCTTGGACTTTGTGTAGGTCTACTTTAGCACTTCTGTTGCATTTCAGGTTATCTGGATAATTTCAACTAGACATCTCACACACACACGCACATAATATTATTATTAGTAGTAGTAGTAATATTAGTAGTAGTAGTATTAGTAGTATTGCACTAGCGTAACCATGGTGAGATATAGTAGACACTTTCCGGAGACGACGCTGGCTTTAAAGATGTAATACATACATACATACATACATACATACATACATACATACATACATACATACATACATACATACATACATACATACATACATACATACATATGTTGCAAGAAGGAGCACAGCACCAGTAGCTTTATTGGAACACATTTGAGTGTTCAGTTACAGACAATAGAGCATGTACATTATTTTTTTTTCATTGAGAGATACTGTACTTTATTCCAGGAATGCGAACACGTGCAGAACGCATTTGATTTAGTGTCAGAAGTTTATAAACAGCCAGCCTTGTCTAATAGTGTCCATTTATATCCCCTAAAGTCCACCAAGAACATTATCTGTTCCTTGAAGGACATTAGTGGATAGGTGAATATCAAATTCATAATCCTGTCCACTCGTTTCCTTGAAGGACAGCCTTTATTACTTCGTGCATGGGTTGGCAAATTTTGAGTGGACATATTAATGAAAAGAATTATATTTCCTTCATGGACGAGTGGAAAAGGTTGAACCCACAACGACTGTACTGAAAACTCCGTCAGCGGACAGAAGACAATTTCAACACTGACAAATATAAAGTACAGTCTGGTTCTTTACTTCGTTTTAAGAAACAAATCAGATTAATCGTTTTTAATTCATTTAACTAGATTCATTGTTTTAGACAATTCTAAAACGTCAGACAAAAATATTTGCTGCTTCTCAATGAACCTCTGTACTGAATAAATGATTCCTCTGAAAATGTCGACCCTACGCAATGACGATTAGCGAACGCCAAATAATAAAATATATCTTCACGTATCTCAGAATGGTGTCCGTATTCAGTACGTGTTGTTTTGGTAGAACCTGCGTATTTAGTCAAAATATATGCGTAAAAGACGCCGATACTCATGCAATTTGTAGCTATGGTCTCTCAAACTTAATGAGTGCAAGGAGCTATTCCATACTAACACTATAAAGCATTCCGACTAACCATTTCAATATGTGTTCATTCGCAACTTCTCGGTCAATCCTACGGCCCATACAGAAGTGGAAATAGTCGCGGTGATGCGAAGACATTTCCGGCAAACAAAACGTACACATTTTCTGAAAATTACTTCGCTGGCATATATCTTAGGCTTCTTTTTGTTTCGCAGAAATACCAGAGTTTGTCCATAGGTGTCGCGGGAGCACCGTCAATCTGAATGTCTGTATTAAACCTAGTCTTAGTCATTCATATGTTAATAACGCCTTTTTTGGTGCATTAAACGGGTTAATGACGAATAATAATCCGGGCGCGTTCAATTAAATGTATCTATTTGAGTATGTGTTCTCACAGTAATATGCTGCTATTGTTTCAAAATCGTGAAGTTGTCCCAATAGCACAGTTCATGTTGATCGTAAAACATGAACTGTGCTTAAGAGAGGCGTAATATGCTGACAACTTTTGAATAAATGCTTTAAAAAACATTGTTGTGCGATTTCTTCTCAAAAATCTCTCCAAAGAATTTGACCAAGTGTGGCAAAATATGTCCTGGTGTAAAATACTGTCCCTGTTTGTTCAAATGATGCCCATTCTTTATAAAACATGGCTACCACTACTAAAATAGAAAAATCTGTAGAACACATCTTCTCAGAAACCACTCAACAGAATTTGACACAATTTAGCATAGATCAATCTGGTATAAATATCATGTTAAGTTTGTCAACCACTTTATATGAGCGACTACGTATCTTTGTATAGATATACTTTATTTGTTCATGCTATCGTATATCTGAATATGCTCCTCCATTCAGATGGGTAAAATTCCTTCCGCTTCATCGACAAACTGTTTTTTTGCAGTTCAAACAATACACAACACAGACCAAACTGTGTGTATCACTTGAAATATGTTGCCTAATTCTAAAATTCCTACCAGTATTCAATACTTTGCCAGTGCCTGAATTAATTAGGTAACAACACAGTTTATATCTCTTAAGTATATACTTAAAAACAGCTAAGTTTGTCCATACTTGGAAGTTTGGATATCACTAGTGTCATTCGTGTTCGTATTGCGTTCATAAGATATAACCAAATTACATATTCCTAAATGTTTCAGAAATTTTGTTTCAATTTCTTTTTCTTTTTTTTTCTTTTTTTTTAATCAAGTGAAATCTAAAGTTTGGGGATTTAACAATACTCCTGAATGCATGCCGTGGATGAAAACTATTCGTATGCAGCAATCGATGAATTTCAGTTTCTTTGAAATATACCCAATTATCCACGTTATCTGCCTTTGCAAGTTATTTCCCTAGCGAATCGCTCCATCTAAGATCAATAAACCCAAGATAAAAATTGGCGGCTTTTGGGCCTTAAGAAATATTTATTTCTCCCATTCCGTTACATAAATGTATGCGCAAGCTGGATAAACCTTCTCCCTCATAGCTGTACTTTACTAGATTGATATATAGAGTTCTTCTTTAGTCGATAATGGCGTTGACATAAATTGTTTATACTTATCCACGTAGGCTAGTATTCAACCATTTCGAGTATGTGTCACTGAACTTATTGTCATACCGTTTCCCAATATCAGTTGAGCAGCTTGACCAATAAGTTCACTAAGAAATCGAAATTTGGCCCTAACAATCTAACCCTCACCGACACAATCTAGCCCCAACTAATCTTATATATTAGCTAGATTCTAATGGCTAAGCCGATCAGTATTTTCATAGAGGCCAGCCAGTCATTGAGTTTAGAATGAAGAAAGCTATATCTATTCTTGTCGTCTGTGTCATGCTGAATGTCCGGTCAGGTACGTCGTTTCGTCTCACCATCTCGCAGACGCGTGTGTGTTTGTATATATATATATATATATATATATATATATATATATATATATATATATATATATATATATATATATATATATACATATATATATTAGTGTGTGTATACAAATAAATATATACCTGTGAAACACTTTGTTTTCGTGGGTTTCGAATTTCGTGGTTTATTTAAAAGTTTCATTTCGTGGGTACCTAATTTCGTGGATCTATCATTTACAAAAAAAAAAAAAAAAAAAAAAAAAACAAAACCAGGTTTATGTTCAAGATTATACCGACATTCATTTCCACACATTTGCAAGCAAACAGGTTTAATCCGTACTGCATTCATTAAATTCATTAATTAAGTTATTAACTGCTAACATATGGAGTAGTTGCGGAGATCTTAAAGAAAATGCCTACTTCTTTTTTCACACATGTTTGAGCTAACACGTTTAATACTACTATTGCAATCTTAAGTAATTAGGTTCTCGTGTATTCTTAAAGATCGCTATCAAAGCATAAAGTTATCGACAATTATGGATTAGGCACTTGAATAATGCCAATGACTGTAAACTTCTTGTGTTTCGAAACAATCCTGCCAAAATCGCCCTGTGGAAACCCCTTGTTGATGGGTGATCTTGACCCTGTGGTCCAAAATTGGATCCGTAAAGTTCGGATTAATGGCAGTGTTACTAATGCACCTGTTATGATTGTTGGTGCTGAAGGAATTGTTACAAAATATGTTAAACATGAACTGCAAAGATACGGACAGTGGACATGTACATTCAGATCAGGTCTCGGTTAACCTGAAAACATCTACCTGTACATTAATTACTTAAGATTACAATAGTGGTATTTCACGCAAAGCGGCTTATATGCACAAATGACAAAGTAGCACTTTGGAGAGACCTGATGAAATTGGGCTTTGGGAAAGCGGGACTAATCTGCTGATCGTTTATTTAGCATTTAGTTGATATTTGCAAAAATGTATATATAAATGGGAAAAATATGTGCTTTGGGAAATAAAGAAGCACAGGGACAGTGAGAAAAATCTGAATTTATTACTACACATCAAGTAGTCATTACAACCTTACACGAGTTTTTCTGCTAATACAATTTGGCAATCAAATTCAATTGTTGACAATCAGTTGCAGTATTCCTTGTCATTCATGTACTTATCCTAATGTCGGCTTGGTTGATATTTTGTTGTGACTTTAAATTTGTGGTCTAGCTCACCCAAGAAAATTGGAACGCAAGGAATTTAAAGTGTTTCACAATACATAGATGTATGTATTATTTCTGTCCTTCTGTTTTTCCCCTATCAGAACTAACATATTTTTACTGACTTTGAAAATCTTTGGGAAACTTCTGCTATTCAAAACTTGCCAATAGCATGGAGATTGTAGGCAAGCTCGAACGAATAGGCAAGGCTATCCTTAGCAAAATATTTGCCCGTGTTTGTAAAAAGGCGGACTTGAGGCTAACATCATGGATGGATTCACCTTCATATAAATACAGTATATTATCTACCAAGATTAAGTCAAGACTGGGTTAATGACAAAAGTGAATTAAAACGTGACGGTAATAGTAAAGCCATAAGGGGCATATAATCTTGGACAATTACCTAAGTGGTAATATTCAGTCAGAATTATTGACATCTTATCATCGTTCAGAATTTTAAGAATAAGCAGATTTGCAAATAAAAAGAAACAATATCAGCAAATTTTAACCCTTTGTATGTTACAATTCCTATTGTAGTATAACTCTTCTTATCGAGGAGGATTTGAACGACATTTTTATTTGCCATTTTCTCATGCATAGTTTTCAAAACATGGAAGTAACAAACTTGGTTTCTTTATCAGCATCACTATATTTGATACTTGTACATACTTGTACTGATGCGTGTACATACTATTCACTAAGAAATAATTTACTCAATATACACTTTAAAATGCAACTGCGCATGCATAATATCAGTAGTATTAGCAGCACTTAATTACCATCATCATCATCATCATCATCATCATCATCATCATCATCATCATCATCAACAACAACATTCTAAATAATGATAAATATAAAAATCTATATATCATTTATCCAGTGTTAAAGAAATGTGTAATTGGCGCTGTGATAATACAGGTTTATTTCTGTTTGTACTATTGAATATATGACCAGTTTATGGAAGATTTTACAACATCAATAAAATGGACACAGATGCTTTGCTAGCTTAGGGTTCTTGATATAAAATTCTGTTCAGAATCAAATAAAGAAACTGAATAGTTACCTCTATGAAAGGCGTTTTAAAATGTAACAAAGTTATTTTATAAAGGTTAGAACTACTCTGCATCATCGCCTATTTGGGCATACAATTTTATATATTATTCCAACGCCCTGCTCATTGAATCACATTCGTTGTAAATGTCTTCAAGTTCTGAGGTAAATAGTTCTCCACGTAAGTAACTATTCAAACCCCATAATGCCTCTATGGAAGTAATCTGAACTTCTGACGTTTGAGGTTAGCGCAGCTTTCAGACTAACATGTATTACGACTCAATATGCTTCTTCTTTTTTTTCACAATTAAATGGCCGATCAACTTTTTAGTCGATTTGGTTCTTTCTGACATTGTTATCTAAATACAATCTATTTAAGTGCACTGTAGGACGCTTAAATATATAAATATAGGAGTGATATTATTAAATAATCCAATAATAATTAGTGTCCTAATCACAAGTCCTAAATATAGAATGTTCTGAATGATTGAATGTTCCGAGTGAATGAATCGTCCTCATGAACGAATGTTCCGAATGAATGAATGTTCCGAATGAATGGGTAGTCTGGAGTGTCCTGATGTACCCCAATAATGTAATCCAGATCATCTTTGAGAATGTCCACAAATATCTAAAAGTCATATATCTAAATCCAAAGGTTGATGTAAGCACTTTAAGTAACTCCGACGAATGTTCCAATAAATAATTCCTTTTGAATTATGTATACAGCAATACAGCATTACAGTACTACAAGATTACAGCACAAATATAATATTAAACAATCTGATGATTCCAAAAGACCGATCATAAAAACATAAATGTTTACAACACAAGATTTAAAATTGGAATGGAATATTGTTTACTAAATGCTGTATAAATATAAAACAAGTCACATGACAGAATCTTCTAGAATAATAAATGGTGTGTGTGTGACTTTTGACACATAACTCTAAAGGGAATTCTACTTTTATCTGTAAACAAAATCAACCTTGACCTCAAATTGAATCAACAACGTGTTTGTCAAAACTACCCTTGAACTCAAATATTAAGTAAACAACCTAATTCAAGGACAATAGTTAACCACGTGGACCTAACACACAACATTAAGGTTTAAGCAAATGAAACATTTATAATTTCCTAAAATATTTATAAGAGTATATAAACATCATACATAACAATATATCGACAAATGGGAAATCACTGATGGCAGAGTACTCTATCTATCTCGTTCGTTCGTTTCTTCACTTTGTATTCTCATCCTTTGTCTTATCTCAGTTTGCCAGCACCTATCGATTCAGAATGGTCTGGCTGAAAGATGTGACCAGTAGTTTTGAGACAGACCAACGGACACTCAGTGACCCTTATCTTCATGATGAGTTGACCTTTTACCTCAGTCGCGGGTCACATGCTCTGACCTTAAACTTGGAGATGAATCATGGGATTGATCCAAACGCTGACGTCTATGTAGTGCGAAAATTGAACGACGGTCGATCATTTCTAGACAAAACACGAAATTTGGAAAAGGAGGTAAGCTTTCAACAGATTACAACAAAAACATGTTGCTTTATTTAATAATGTCCTCTGGAAGGTACTTCTTTTGATAGTGTTATACATATGGCGCTTCTGAACACTTGTAATTTTGTTTAAAATAATCCGATGACAGGGTGCATAAGAAAGTATGTTTCTTAATCACACACGGGGTTTCGATTTTTGGAACACTTGCACAATTTCTTAAGACACGGGGATAAGATTTCTGAAACACTTGTAAAATTATCTCTAGAAATATTCCATCGTGCTATTCAAATTTGTTTTCTTAAGAGAAAAAATGACTAACGATGGCATCAAAGAATAATCTGACTGTGCACAGATACATACATACAAGAAAACAAAATAATTACTAGCAATGTAAATACTTGTTATGAGATATTGAGTCTATATTTCGCTAGTCAAATCAATTACAAGGAGTGGAGAGTTTTATACGGTTCATCTGTTATTAAAATGGGTTTATAATTCAATCTAGCTTCCAACAAGCTTAAGTGTGGCTTTGAGACAAAGTAACAAGACTTGTTGTGTTACAGCAACGGTTTTTTGTTTTACAAAGTTAAACGAATTTGACCCGGCAAGTCGCCAGAACCAACCAATTAAAAACCGCCATGCGTACTTTTCGGTCGATTCTGGAAAAGTCACTTGCTCTATAAATTCCAGTAATTTCATTCGAATATAACTATTACGAGATAATACATCGTAACCTATGGTGATATTTTTTTAATATATTTTTGTCCATGTTATTGCTTAATAAAATTGTATTGAATGCACTGGATTTCATCAAAAATGTAGATAAAAGGAAGGATATAAATAATGAAAATGTTACGTTAATCACCAAACAAATTAAAACATAGCCCGTAGGAATTATTTAATAATAAAACCGTAACTACTAATTCAGTTCTTAATTAGTGAAATTTTCAAATTAGAAGTCTATTTTATTTTGGTTATGATTATAACTGTAATGATGACGACAAGGATAATAATGACGACGACTATTATTGATTATTTTAAAATATAGAAATGAATCTTCTCCCAATTCATTCGATATATCTAGGTGACAATCAATTAAAGCATATGTGCATTATGCAGGTTCAATCTGCAGTGTGCCCACATTAAGCGATGTATGAAATCAAATTATTTACGGGACTTCCGAGTTTAATTATAGGATGTCAAAACTGCCTTTATTTTCGTCACTGACAACTCATATCAAAATATATTTATGAATTTAACATATATATACATATATATATATATATATATATATATATATATATATATATATATATATATATATATATATATATATATATATATATATATATATATATATATAAATCCCCGTATTATAATTTACAATATTCAATCACTTTTAAAGATCATGAATTGCAATCAACAGTATGTGCATTGAGAAATGCACGGAACATGTTATATACTGCTATATTCTATGTTTGTGTACATTTGATGCCATACTGATGTAATATTTTATACGTTCCTGTGATTAGAGTTGCTCACCAATATGTCTGGAAGGACATATAGTGTTACTCTCGTTTGTCCGTCTGTTTGACTATACATTCTTTATCAGTCCCTCTCATCTTAGTTTAATTTTGCTTTAATTTAGATTAGTTTCTCAGACACGAACTGATAAACTTGATTCGTCTAGTATGATGGATCAAACCTGGTGATTTCTTTATCATTTCGCTCCAAGTAGATGGCTTATCTCAGCTCTTAAAGGACGAGAGCGAACTTAATGGGGATTTTGTGTCAAATAGACCCGTGTTTCATACCAGAAATTTGTTTTTGAAGAGGCAAAAAATCTTTTGGTATGTTTTTCATCAATTGTTTCAGAATTTTCGAAATATGACCCCCATAAAACGAGAAAGCAGCTTTAATTTTACATAAAATGGGCATCATACAACGCATTCTTTTGTATATTCCTTCTCTCTATGCAGATTTCACGACTTCAAATTCATATTTATCATAAAAGCAAGTGACTATTTCCGCAATATTTTCTCATAATACCATAATATTAAACCCTTTTGTATTTTAAATATAAAGCACTGATGAGCTTGGCTGTGCTGTACACGTATAGATATTATTTTAAACTAAATACAAAAATCCCTTTGAAACGTATAATGCTATATGATAATTTATCACATTTTCTACACTGTACAGTATGTTCAGATTAGCTTAGTAGATCGAGTGAATGAAAACAATAAGTCAGAGGTATCAAGTATGAATCCCGTCTTAGTTCTTTTCTATTTGTATGTGTTAAAATTGTCATTATAAACCATTCGTTGAAATATTAGTCATTACTTTTATTTTGGTATATTGATTTTGTTATTATACAGATAAAATGGTAACAAATACTGAAGCCTTGTCAGACACTTGTAGGTGGTTCCGAACTGGTGTAAACAGAGCTATGAATATTCCATATACGTCAAGCATCTCGTTTCAGCTCTGCTGAGTGATAATGCCCACTTCATTCCTAAAGGGTGCAAGACTCACTCGTCATCTTGTGAGATTATACATTTTCACAAATTGAATCCGAACACGGAGAAGTTTGTAAAATAAACAAGTAATGGTGGGTATATGAGAGAGCTGAACAATTCGAAAACCTTTAAACTACTTCAACCTTGTTTGCGTTGATTTTCACCCACGCACAAAACAATAGAAAGACAAAATGATCCTCTGATAAATTCAAATTCCAGTTCTCTAAAATGCACACTGCTTGCAGATTTCCACTGTGCAATTAGTATGGCTGCTTTCTGGAATCTTCTTATTACGGAGTAATTTTAGAACTTCAATAGCGTTGCCACAAATCGATAACAGAGTTTGAAATAAAATTATTTTAAACAGTATTTCGCATTACAATTAATGAGAATAACACATTTAAGATTTGTTTTTGGTTATATATGTCCACAAAATAGTATAGCATTTGCTGGTAAATGTATAAAAATATAGCTTCATTTTTATAAAATCGGGTGACCTACAATTTCTCGGTCTGTATACATGTATTTATTTTTTGGGTGTCTCACAATTGTATAGCCTGTTTATATGGTCATTATCACGAGATATGAGCGGCAGCAAAAGTTATCTTTGAATGCCTAAGATTCATGTTTAAGATTCAGATTGTTTGTTCCGTCAAAATGTAAGTCACTTTTATTTTTAAGCAGATATGATAGCATTTTCTGATATGAGTATAGAAATTAAGCTTTGCATTTTTTCAATCGGATGACCTACATTTGAGATCTTGCCTATTTTCGTCGCTTGTAATTCTAAAGCAGATATACTGTGTATATTTCATTACTTGATTTATGTTGAAATGTTTTGTTATCAGGTAAAATTAAATGTATGACAGATATCTGATTTCTCTTACGTTAGTTCAATCAATGCTCTCTCCCTTCTTCATACAACATTATGACAAAACTCATGACAGTGTCAGGAAATTTCATTTGTTAAACAAGTATGTGTCTTACCGAATAGGAGATACATGACACTATCATGACTTTTCATTTGTAGCAACAACAAAAAACGGTTTTATGCGAAATCTGGGATAAAACTTTGGTCAGCTTATTGTTTGACGGCTAAGAGTTTAGTGTGATTATGAAAATATAACAGCATTAACTATAGCTAATTTATTTTCATTTCAGGAGTCATGATGATATTCAGCCATACCGACACCACGACTACATGTTCACAACAGACACCTGCTTGGACTAAACACCTGCCCACAACGGGCTCATTGTTAGAGCTAACGCACAATTAATATGTGAATATGGGTCTGAAAAGGAATCATATAATCTGTTAATTGTTTTATTCACTGTTTTGCATTTGTTTTTAACTAATAAGAAACATACCGTTTTAGCCTTGCTGTTTTTTATCCATGCAAATACAAACACTTTGTCCTTTTTTCTCTGTCTATCCAACACACATTTAAATAGTAAAATATATGCTGAAATATTGATAATTTAATACAAGAGAATGATGTCTACTGTATTACGCCAATCAATTTCAAGGGAAGTCAGAAGCAAACTTACCAGATCAATTATTACGTCTTCGAGCAAGAAAAGAATCACTAAATATAGACAAGTAAACTTTATAAACAGAATTATCAGTAAAATATGTAGAGATTCATTCAAAATGAATTTAAATGAGTACATATTTTACTGTAGCAAGAATCAAGATTGCTACGACCTTTTTCAGTAACATTGAATATTACATGAAGAAGATCATGATTTGAAATATTCAACAATTGGGTTTTGTAAAATTATAACTAGACTTAAAGATCAGGTGAACTTAACGACAAGATTTATGAAAAGGCTAACCCATGAATTTAGAATTAATTAAGTGCAAAGACTTTTGCCATAGAACAAGACCTATGAACATACTGAACAGCGGTTAAATTGATAATGTAATTAACCGTTTATTTGACATTTTTTATATAAAATTTGGACAGGAATTATTAACAAAATACAAAACGATTGATATTTGACAATATTGCGTATTTAACATTTCACGTAGATACTTATCAACCTGTCAGGATACTCTTTCACAGATTTGCGTTAATGAGTAATGAACGAAAAACTTGTAGCAATGCAAAATAAAGACAATATGCACTTTTTATATGCAATAGATGTCTCATAAATACACTAAGTGAGTGTGTGGATAGAGAATCAAAGTACACTTTTGATAGATACAGAAATTGGGTAGACTGATTTGCAATGAAAATTGAGACGATTGGGAAAATTTAACAACAATTTTATATTTATGTAAATGTGACAAATATTGGACGAAGTAGATTGCATTATTGAGACACACTACATAAAACCGGTTGGTATTAATTTAAAGAGAGGAAGTCGTCGACCGCAAGGAGAATATTGCCTTGTGCCGCTGTGACTCCGTGTCGGCAGAGGCAACAACGAAGTCTCAACTCCTGTACTTAACGTGCAAAAGAAGTGTCTACAAGGAGCAATATACACGTTGACATGTTGCTCATATTGGCTTCCAGCTAGCCTAATAACTACAATGACGGAAGGTATCATTTATATTGAAATAAAAACAAAATTATCAAACAAGCACACATCATTTCAGGAAATATATCTACAACGTTTATTATATTCCCAACACCAGAAATAAATTGTGAGAACACCAGCGACTATGTTACAGTGGATGCAACTCAATAGATATAATGTCTGAAAAAATCTCAGTTGTAAACTTAAAACATTTTCAACATCTCTTGAAAGTTCTTTATGTTGTATATTGTTATTTTGAAAGTATTTTCATCTGACAAAATTGTAAAAGTGTAAAACAGATATATCGTGGACATGCAAACACCAAGATTGTATTCCGTAACAGTATTTTTAAGTTTCCAAACGTTTCTGCTAATTCGCCTTTATTAGTGGATTACGAATGTAAACAATTGCATTTTGACCTTATGTATACTTTGTTGAAGTCACAACATAAACGGATTTTATAAATCACTTAATCAAAAGGTGTCAGAACAATTCATACTATGAATGAAGTCCTGTTGGAGACAGAGTGCTTGCCTTTTTTATTCAAAATAATTATTTTACCAACATATACGATTTTTTTACCATACACATCTTCAAGATTTATTGCTGAATAAACACATTAAGTGTCTGTTTCCATTAATTGTATGTCCTATAGGATCATGATTTCTTCTAGTTCTAACACATTGTTGGTTCTCTGTGTGATAAGCACCATAAACCTTCTTTGATTTTTGTCATAAAACTTTGTGGGGCTGATGGCAGCATAAAACAGATATGTAGTTTATCCGTTTTAAGACCGTTTATCAATTTTTTTCTTTCTTTCTTCTATTTTCTATCCTTTGTTTTTATATTTCCTCGTCATTCAAGCATGTACGAGTCAAGAATTTCTCTTAGCTATTGTGTTCAGCGTTTGTTTTGTGTATGTAAATTGATTCTTCCCCTGGAGGAGAAACCAAGTTCGTAATGAGCCAGGTTTTTTTCTGATTTTGATACTGAGAGTCCCATCAAGAGTCCCAATGTCATTGATATTGTACTTTTCAACAAACGTAGAGCGCCAACAAACATTTTCTTTAGACATTTTGAGAGTCACATACACTCATTATTGGGTTAAAGAAAAGACCAGCTGAGCCTTGCTGAAATTCAGCCATCTTTTATTGTGTGCTCTCGGATTTTAATCCCATTGTGTGGAGTCTTATAAATGTTTCCTCAAATGGATTTGTATAAAGTTATTTATTTTAGTTATCTGTAACTTCGACTTATATTTGATTCAATGTAAGCCCTTTAAGTATATTTGACTCTTTGTAACATTGGCACCTGACAGTCTCTTACCTATCATATTATATTATGTGAGTGATTTACAGTACGTATATGTAGCATGTGCAAATTGCAGGTTGGTAAATCAAACTTCCCCTACACCCTATGAATGAGTGCAGAGTTCGGTCGACTGCTCAATACAGCTGAATTGACCCTATAGGAATTAAGCTACAAGAAACACAAGGGTAACTTGAAAAAACTGAGCAAGATCTCAGTGATTTAAAGAATAACACTACACTCCAGAGTCAGAAAGATAAACAAGAAACAGCTGGGGAAGTAAGAGACCTAAAATGGAATATGAGCAGTTACGGCCAATACTAAATAAAGTATATTTTCATTGTGAAGGCAAATGAAACCTATATTGAAAGCATGTATTTACAGATGAAATCCATTTTCATATTCAGTTCTATCTCAGTTAACATTATACTTCAGAAATTAAGAAAGTATAAGCTTTTATTTATGTGTGTTTAATCAGATTGCAAAACTATTATTGCGATCAATATATTGTACTAAATATATACATACAAGCATGAACCGCTTTCTTTTAATTTTACAACCCATGGAGAAAACGATGTATTTATATTGCAGAATTGAAATCTCTTTCTGTCACCAAAGGTAACGCTCAATGTGATGAAGTATTCCAGGTGCATTACATGTGTGCTCGTCATTTGGTTGTATTAGACGCTTGGGTCCTGTGATACTCAGTCATGTGGTTGTGTTAGATGCTTGGGTCCCGTGATACTAAGTCAGCATAGACCAATAAGTTCAATATGGTGTATTTGTCATTTTAAAACCTAAATAATGACTCCAAAAGAGGCATCTTTGAATAGATGAATATATGTTTTAAAAGTTGATTTAAAAAATTTTTTTATCGAGGATTCTTTCAGATTGCAAATCTGAAAACTAGTGTTCAGTGTTCTCCTCAGGACCATTTACCATTGTGTTCCTGATACGCCATCATTGTAGTTGCTTTTATTTGTATAGCTGAGTCGTAGCAGTGGTAGCAGCGTAGTATCAGTAGTACAATTTCAAACATAAATATTGCATCTAATCCATTAGTTTCTCTTATATTTACGTAATATACTCTGGGCACGAAAAAGTATAATTTGGTCAATAAGAAAGTAAAATCCTAACTTAACTGGGTGTTAACCTTGGAATTGTTTGTATATGACTACCCAAGTAAGAAATGGAATAATGCATGGTTCCAAATTGCACCTGTTTTGAAAACATGTAGAGAAAAAGTTTTTAATCATTTCTTCGTTTGTATTTAGTTCATTTCGTCAACAATAATCTATTAGTGCTAGTTGTGTCTAGAGCAGGTAAAAAAACCACTTTACAGTTTTAAACACTTCTTTAGCTTTCAGGTGTTAAAGGAATTAACCCATAACAAACATCTTGATATACTGCTCTTAACTGAAATGAATAAATGCTATATTAGTTATTCTATCAATATTATTTAAAAACACGAGATAGTCTTGACTCCTGAAGTAGCTGTCCTTGCTAGTTCACATAATTAGAAATCTGGTTGTTTTATATCTTTTCTTACATCCATTAACAAACGTTCCGTCCCATTTTTTTGCCCGACTTTGGAAGATCCTTTTCAACCATGAAGAAGATCAAACGTGTGTTGATGAATAGGCTGTTAGAGAGGGTGCTCGATTATCTTGTCACTATCAGCGCTGAAGGACTTTAACTTAATATGGCAGCAAGGAGATATAGGGATATGAAGAAAAGAATGATATATATTGTCTTAATTCAAAACCTCAAATTAATTTCGGCATGATAATGTTGACATAACTTATGGAAATAAAGAATACTATCTAAAATGATATATATAATTTCTTGTATAGTTCATTTGTTTTTGGGTTTTTTTTGTGGTTTTTTTTTTTTTTTTTTTTTGATTGTATGATGATATTGCGCGTTTTTGTAAACATTTTGTGATCATGTGGCGCTATCGCTTGCTTATCCCCATGCTATCAAATCTTCCTGGTGAAAACCCTGGTATTTATCTACTGAAATAGTTTCGACTTTCCATGTCATTATTTCTTAAACAGAGACTACAAAATATGTTTTAATCAGTTTGTAAACATTGATTTATTTTGTGTCTCATGAACTATGTGCATCATGTGATGTATTTTATTTTTCATGATTCTACTATGCAATGCGTATATGCTTCAGTTTTGAATTATCACAAAGCTTGTCGGCTTCCAACTACACTATAGCGTCTCTTACGCAGCCACCTAAGGAAGTTAAAAATATCGATCTATCCATCTATTTATCTATCTATCCATATATATATATATATATATATATATATATATATATATATATATATATATATATATATATATATATATATATATCAACTGAAGAAAATGGAAAATCGTATACTGGTTGATAAGTTTAAGAAATATGAACGCAACTGGATTAAACTTGTTTCAATGATTTTGCTTTATCACATTAGTCATGCTTAGTTTTCAGACAGTAATCTTTGTTAAACTGAAGTATATAATTTTAAGTGAAAAAGGCGCGAAAAGTGGCAATGGAAATGGTATATGCCTTTTAGATCTGTGTTTAGACGCTTATTCCAATTTATTCATTTATGGATTTCTTGGATATTGTGACACACCAAGGTTTAAATATATAGGTCACTGTCATCACAGTTATGTTACGTTTTTAACGTTTTCTGAGTAAAATATAGAACAAAATCATACCCCACCCGACCCAACTGCGTTCAAACAATTGTTTCAAAAATCTAAGAAGTCGGTGCAATTTGTTGTGAACAAAATGTTATCGAATTCTAAAAGAGCTGTGCACATTGTCAAGGATTAACAGGATAATGGAAAATCTTATATAATGGCAACGAACATAGTTATGTTTCCCCTCATTAATCCTGAAGACATGCAAATAATGAAGCAAAATAAAGGTGCAGTAATTCTGTAATTGCTGGAACATATGAGTAAAGAATAATGCAAAGAATATATTTAATGTATACATTGATAAATTAAATACTTAGCTATTTCCAAGAACCAAAACCTAGTGGTTAAAATAGATTTATTGGAGAGTTGCGTGTACTTGTTAACTATTCTTCATGCAGCAAAGGAGATTGTATAACCCCTGGCATCAGAGTCGGTTTTGACTTCGGCAAGTCATATACAAATTTACAATCTCTCTGCATCTCATTGCTTCATTCCTTCCAGATTCCAGGCAACACTTCGAAGAAGGCTTTATACCATCTACCCACTGTGAAAGGTGTTAAGGGGGCTAACTTTGTAGCTACATGTGCATTATTTGTACATTCTTGGTTAAAGCTTTTAGGACTTTCGCACCCTGTATACATACTTTAAAACCTGGAATCATTACAAGTGGTGAGGGGATACATCCTGAACAGTACTGCACCCACATCGAAAAGGTAGGCCAGTGTGACCCCTATCTCATGCTCTACTGGTTTTGATAAAAAAAAATTAAAAATGTATTTTTCATGTTTATGCTATAATGATCAAACATGATGATTGTATGCGTCGTTTAGTGCCACATCTTAAAACAACAGAAGGTCACTGTAACATACTTTGCGCATCTTACTGACTCGGGATAAATGTTTGCATTAAGTTGATGATCACATAGGTCTTTGTAACCTGTATACATACAGTTATACCTAGAATCATGCAAACTGTTGAGAGATATATTTTGATGTGACATACACTCACATCACAAAAATAAATCAATGTCACCAATAGTCCACGTTTCAGTGATTTTTTCTTTCTTCATATTCTGCATTTAAAGTTCATTTCGTTGCTACCATTCACTTTAGAATCACAAACGTTGATAACTGGTTGCATATCTCTTAGTACTACACCATAACAACCAAAGGTCACTGTGACCTACATTGCGTGCTTTAGTAACAGACATTAAACATTTGTGTTCATATCATGACCGTATACATATTTTCAGTCCATGTACATTCTAGCCTACACAGAAGGCCTTTTCTGATCGGTGCAGTTGCAAATAGGAGTACATGTGTTTATTCGATAATTAACTGTCAATACGAATGATTATAATGATATATTAGGTTGCTCTCAGTAAGTTAACTGTGTATTGTACGTTTAAAAGAGGAAGCACTAGAAGAGTGGACTGCATGCATTTTATGTGCGGCTTCAGCTGTAGTGGCTAATCAAGGTAAATGCTGATGCATGAACTACACTGGTAATAGTAGTCATGCCAGCTGTCACTCCAAGGTTTTTCAAAACCTGGAAACTCTAGTTGCTAGGGGTTGACAATAGTAAAGGCTTCCAATGCAGATTTTATGAAAAATTATTCAAACTTTTTAAAACAATTATAGCTTTTATCAACTCATTTTAGTACCTCTTCTTTGATGTCATTTAAAATAATATCCTTTTTTATTTCGCTACGTCTTTTTGCCCTGTCACATGGGCCAACATTTCGTCGTCTAGGACCATGTTCTTCAGAATTTATTTTCTGTGCGATAATTGATGTTTACAATGGCTCCTGTAGCTTATGCTAAAAGCATTAATGAGGCGAGTCATACAATCATTGTTTGCATTATGTTTTTCGATTGTTCATGTCGCAGTTTAGTACAGACTGTAATGTTTCTATGAAAGCAATTTACATTTAGGTTTATGGTTATTAACTCAAGGTCCAGACTCTATATGCTGAAAGTCAGTTATAAAATCATTTTCGATACAGTCTTTAGCTAGCATCTAATCTTTAACCTTTACCATCCATTTTAATTTTCAATTATGACATCAGGCGTATCAGTGTTGAATCAAACAGTCAAAAGCCGAGAGGAAAGGGTCTCCAGAGAATAAAATGTTTCAAGGCTTATTCATGCTTTAAGATCGTGCTCATTAATCACAAGATCACATGTCAGGTCCGAAGATATATGAGAAATTTCATGATCTCTGCATGGTACCCCTTGTATACGCCCACCAAATTGCTGAGCGTGTAATGCTATGACGTTATCTATCCATTACACCTAAGTTTAACACACATTACGGCTGGCTTCCACTGGAATCAAGAGAGACACTTAATGCTTTGGGCTTCAGCGATCACAAGTCAAGATCACAGTAATTGCAAATAAAAACATTGTTTGTACACAATAGCTCAAATCATAAGTAAACTTAATATATTACCTGCACTTGAGGCATAAAAGGTTCCAACTGATATTAAGTCTATAGATCAAAGTGAATGTCACATTGACCGGAAAGAAAAAGAGTTTTCACACAATAGCTTGGGTTCAACACTACATGTTTGACCATACTTTCTAGAAAGACAAGTATTGGTTTGGACCTAATATGTCAAAGGTCAAGAACAGTGTGACAGAAAAAAAGTACTTTGTTAGAATAGATTTAGTTCTGCAACAGCTACTTTGACCAAACATGTTGCAAAAGCTTGTTCTTGAGACGCGAAATATATTTATTGATTTTTGGAAGACTTAAAATTTAAAGAATTATATACAATTGATAGTTTTCATATATCTGGGTTGCCCCTCAGGATAGATAAAACGAAACCGATTGGTACGATGCTCAACATGTCATATTTTGAATGATCTGTCAAGGATCAGTGGTATTATTCGAGGTTCAAAAGTTATTGCTCGAGGTACAAATATATTGTTCCAGGTATAGATGTATTGTTCGAGATACAGAGGTATTGTTCGATGAACAAAGGTATTTTTTGAGGTACAGAGGTATTATTCGAGGTACAAAGGTATTGCTCGAGGTACAGAGGTATTGTAATCATCACTACAGTTGTAACGGATATCGCATTTAACCGCTTTGTTTCTTTGTTCCATCTTTAATGTATTGTTGTCTTGTTCCTTCCTACGTCCTTTACAAACTTCTAACACTCTCCATAACTTGGACACTATTTCATCTACACTCATCAAAGCTGATTTGTCAGGAAGATTAACCCTAACACGCGAAATGTGAGTGACTGTGACCTATTTTTCAAGCCTGGCGGAGGTTTCTATTTTAGAACGTTTGAAATGCTCTTAAAGATCCTATTAGCTTAGAGTAAACAAAGAATTCAAATCTTTGTGCAATTATACTTAAAAGTATTTAAAAATGATAAAAAAATTCAGAAGATTATTATCGTTATAAAATGTGACCTTAATATGTTGCTAAAATGAGAGAAAGAATACTTTCCCAGGAAAAAATTCTTATTACATTGTCAGATTATAGTATGTTTTATCATCACCAGGACTAAAAAAAAGCAACTACGTTTTAAGCATCAACACTATCAACTAAAATAAAGACATAATAATAAGAAGAACAATAATACTACTACTACAAATGATACTACTAATATTTCATGGTATTAGTACAATTACCATTTAGCAACTACCAATTGACAATTGCTATAAAAACGAATATTGATAAAATATATAAACATTGACTCGCTTATATAATGAGTATTACACAACAAGAATGAAAAGAAAAGCGTAAATAGAAGAAGGGTGAAATGAATAAAGAGATCACATGCAAATAAGTTGCATAAATATGTCAGAGACGCCTAAACTGTATTGTTTTGTTTAATTTCAATAAAACAGACTTTTGGACTAATGGTTTTGAAAAACGTTGACATTATAAAATATATCAATATAAAATTCAATATATTTTGCACACGGCAAAAGGATTGTGCGAAAAGAGAACGCAACTGAAAGAAAGAAGTACAGAATATTCTGCTTTTCCATGTCTAGGATAAAAGGAATGCAAATAAACTGCCCCCACCACCAAGATTTTAGATCTGTGTTCAGCTATGCATTAATTCAAATATTTAATGTGCGTGTTTTAGTTCTGATAAGAAACTGAAAATAATAAGATTTTGACTATCAGCCATAAATTGTACATAGCTGATGATAAATGGAAGCCTATGGAGACTAGACTGTTCAAAGTTTTTTTTAAAAAGAAAATATTTTCGAGAACCTACTAAAAATAATCTTTTTGCTATCTAAGAAACATCTGAATTTTAAAAAATACTTCTAATTTCCAACAAGGTATCAATAACTTTTTTAATGTTGGAGTTAGGAACTCATTTATGGGAGCCTAAGTTTGCACTGGACATGCTTCTATTTTTTCCTCGTACGAAAAAATGGTGTTTAAAACGATGTATACAATACCTTTCTGCTTTCCTCTTTCTTTAAAAGCCAGATGTCCATGATATCATTTAAGCGCTAAAAGCAGGTCTTCAAGTGCAGGGGGCGGGGGAGTAGAACATACATTATGAGAATTAGCAGATCAAAGGAAAACTTGATGATCCCCAGAATCACCATGATGAAGTAAAATTCAGACTTGAACAACTTCTTTCCACGATCAGAGATCACGGAAAAGAAATAGACGTTATATATGAAAGAATCCTCAATTATAATTTTTCTGACAAAGCTGAGTTTGAATGATTATACATCATTATGGTCGACGTACAATATTGATGCTTATTTCTGAAAAACTGTATAACAGAACCTGTGAAAATCAAATTTTGTAAGAAACATTGCGAGTACTTGGAAATTATCTTGCATGAATGATAGTGTTTCCATCTATTTGGAACCTCTAGCACCTTTGAATAATAAACTTGCAAAATATATTGTTTATTAACAATAATTTCAATGTGTGCATAGTTGATGGAATATAAATTGACGCTGTCAAAATATGATATGGTAACTAAGTAATGTGAAAAAATAAATGTTACTTCCCCTTGGGGAATAAATGGGACTTATTTCCGAGCACCCATGCCTCCCTCCCATATGCTGTAGGTTAAGAAGAGAGGTGATGAACATAGTTTGGAACATGAATCTATCATTGACGATATACATCAGTAATTATCAACAGATACCATCCTGTTAACTATACCTACTGTCAGTGACTCATAAATACAAATTAGAAATTGGACACTGAAAACCCCTTCGTGGTCCTAAATGAAAGTGGTGTCAATCTGAAACCAATGAAAAGGCCTCTAAGGTAGTAATATGAACTGTACTCTTATTGCTACTCCTCGTGAACGGATGAAGATATTGACTTGAGACTTTCATTAAAATACTTTAGTTGGTCTGAAACAAATATTATACAGATTTGATCTCCAGCATATCTACAACAGTGTCCATTTACAAAATCGCAGCTTCTTCTGAAAGTATGACCATCTTTGCAATATGTTGTTGCACGTAAATGAAATTTATTCAGATTTGACCGCCAACATAGAATACACCTTGGCCATCTTGAATATTGTATGATCGCTTCTCATCTTGAACGTATAGTTGTTTCAACATGTTAATTTCACTAAAACAATAGTAGATATAAAACGTCGTACATACCCATACGTAGCTTAGTTAAAGACTTTATAGCGGTTTTTATAATACAATCAAAGTGAACTGTTTGGTGGTGTCCATGTGTTACTTCCCTTGATTGCGTCTAACTATAGCATCAGTATCTACACTTTAAACTTGACAACGTAGTATAGAAAGGTTTTATATAAATCGATGTGTATGTATAAATGGCTGAGTGAATAAATGATGTCTGATTAATAGGTTACATGTTGACGGTCTGGGGTCGGATTCATCCGCAAACTGTACACGTTTGGTGGGTACGGCTTAACTGCCAATGTGAACATGGCCACAAAGGCCACATGGAGTTGAAAAAGTTATGTGTGAACTCGCCTCAGAAACCGTTCATAATAGCGACAGGGTACAGGCAGTAGCAATTATATTATACGTTCGATACCTGCTGAGAAACTAAAAGATTTATCAGGGCTAGCACGCAGTCTGACACTGGGCTTTAACAAAATTATTTTATAAAATAGAAATAATCACTTAAAAGTTTTTAGTAAATAAACCAAATTCTGAGTTTAACAAAAAAACAAAAAAACATAAAACAAAACAACAACTAGCAGGTGTTCTTGCCTAGCAACTTAGTTATGTGCACCAGTTGATAAAGGAATAGCAAGTGAATTAACAATAGAAACAATATGCTACACAGAAATAACCATTTTTCATACAAAGAATTAGATAAGTGTGATATTTACAGTCTAAAATTGTATAATGACGATTCAGTGAACAGATATATAGTGCACAGTCTGATACGAAATTTTACCAAAAGTCAATTAAGCTGTGCAATATGGATGGTAACATCAGGGTTTGGAATGTCATACTGGCATTTATCTGATCCTAGTATAATACAGAAAAATATTTTTACATGTTTTTCTTCTATTTTAAAATAAGAAAACTGATGTCAAGGTGTAATATACTATTACTTGGTGACAACTATTTTAATCCAGCGAACATAATTATATATCTAAAACCGTTTGACGATATCTGCAACAACTTTAATATTTCTCCACGTTATGATTGGGGATATATAAAAAGGAAGAAATTAACACTTATTATTCGTCCATAAACTTATGA
Source organism: Margaritifera margaritifera (assembly GCA_029931535.1). Lineage (NCBI taxonomy): Eukaryota > Metazoa > Mollusca > Bivalvia > Unionida > Margaritiferidae > Margaritifera > Margaritifera margaritifera. Next base: position 157,241 of record JAQPZY010000513.1, on the reverse strand, counting down.
CAAGATAGAGAGACATTCCTCTCACCAAGCTGAGTTTAAAAGCCTGATCATTATATTAACAGTTATACCAGGTAATGCCGCTGCGGTTTTGTTGATCTAACTCAAAGAAATTATTTGCAATATTTGTAATCCACCACCCCCACCCAACACCAACCCCAAGTAATTCAGCATCCCCGAACTCTTCTACATCTCAACAATTATCAACAAAAGGTCAAAATGGTTCAGACCATGACAACAAAGTTTGAACTTCTTGGTGAAGTTTTCGTAGGGGTTTATAAGAAACAAAATGCCAGCTATTTCATTTAGGGAATTGATAATTCATCCACTAGGGTTGGCATTTATGTACATTGAAAAGAAAATAATTGACGTGCAAATAACCTCTATGGCCTTGTATCGCAGCAAATCCGGAACCTTATATGCTCGAGTACATATTAAGTCACAATATGCCGAAATAGTGGAATCGGAAGACTCCTCTTGGGCCCCTAGTGTCGTTTGCACTCACTGGCAATCTTCTGCTAAAACAGACAAATTACTTGATCAAAAGTATTGCAACAGCTGGCTTATTTCATTTCATTATATCTCACTCACACATTACTCCCATAAATTTTGAAACTACAAGATAACTCGCAGTGTCAAACAATATGCCTCGGTAATCTACTGGATGAATATGACTGCGACATTTCCTTCATACATGAACACAAGATTCGTCCACAAAAATGCATCGTTTATGGATTCATACATTTTAAATATGCAAGTTTTACCCGTTGCGAGGAGACGTCGGATCTCTTCGCGCCCATCAAATGTGGTAAATCGGGGTTCTCAATTATGTTTCAAAAAGAATTGGAATAAAAGTTATACCAATGAAAAACATAAACGACATAATTATAGGTGCAAAGATTGTTGGTCTCTTCCCAAACCTCTACACTTGTGTCTACATGCCCTCAGAGAATGATAGTAAGCACTACCTTGAAATGATATAGATCCTTGATGACTTGTACGAGAATTTCTCAAAAGAAGGGGATGTAATTATTGCATGAGCGCAAATTTGATGGACTGTTCTAGAGTTAAATCCCGTAAATGTCAAGAATTAAAAGATTTCTTGGACCGAAGTCAGAGAAAGGCGATAATTACTGCACCAAACTTTATCGGTACCACACAGTCATATGTAACAAAAGAAAGAACGACTTAAACAACCTTGCACAATTTCTCAACTACAAATTGAATTTCCTAAAATATAAAATATTTTAAACAAACAAAATGAAAGAATGAAAAATAACTTACAGTTTAGAATTTCCTTAATTAGTCCTAAATTGTCCTATACACTTCACTATTTTGAGTAGATGCGCCGAAATATTTCACGAGTGAAGTGGAAACATTGTATTGTCGCGATACAAAATGTTTCCACTTCCTGAATGAAATATTTCCGTATATCTACTCAAAAAACGTAGTTTCTTTTGATTAAATTTTTAAACCAAAAACTGTCGATTTGCATGGATTTTCTCCATTCTGTGCCAATGCGTTTAACAGCTGCATTACTACATCGATTAAAAGAAGTTCCTAAATTTTACAATAATTTTGGGACTGCAACGATTAACAAATTTAGCTTGTACATATCATGCTTCAAATTGTGTATTTTGTCAAAATAATGACTGTATTCGTACGAAAATGAAGAGATACTGTTGGGGTGGTCAAATATATAAACATCACGGAGCGGTTGTATTTGACATACTTCAGAGCGTAACATCTTTAAACAACAGATTTTAATGATTGTGAGTTTACTTGTAAGGATTTTCGTTCTTTATTTTGTTTTTTTCTACATTATAACGTGATTTTTTGAGTGGCCTTGGCAAGCTTGCAGTCTAGTTTGGTAGCAGACGATGTATCCAATTTTCGATTGTCACTTAATTTCTGTTTGCAATCAACACTAATCAACAACCGATTCATCCATCGTTTTCAAACACGATTGTGATGCGAGTTAACATTGCTACTTTAAAAGTGTATTACTATATTTAATCACGAGTTCTTTTCTTAAAAGTGTGTACTTTTTGTCGTAGAGTATTACAGGTCTACAATACTGCACGGGTGAAACATAGCAACGGGTCATGTAAGTTCAGTCGCCGACAGTTTCCATGATTCATGTAGAAAACCAATTATAAAAAAGAAAATACTTGAAGTCTACTTTTTGCTGTTTAGAGTTCGTTTTTAGGCATTTCTTGATGTCACCTCACTGATTTAATACATATACAGTAGAGGTTCTACCGTTTGCACATTTTAAGATCTGTACGTCCTGTTGTGGAGGGGTAGAGAGAGAGAGAGAGAGAGAGAGAGAGAGGGAGGGAGGGAGGGAGAAAGAGCAACAGATGAAGAAAAATGAAATGCACCTAAATATGGAAATACATATTTGAATAACAAACAAAGGGGGTGATATATTTCATAAATGGGCAAGAAAGTAGTTCCAAAAGTGATATCTCCACTGTGGCGATAAAAGTGGCATATTTGTTTTTCGGTGATATTCGTAAGAGGTGTAACACAGTTTTAAAATAGATTTATATTATTCTCCCTGTTATTGCATAAGCAAAGGCCTTACGATCATCAATAGTATTCATATATCTGTGATATAGGACCAATCTTAGTAATATTTTTCGGAGCCCTTTAGGGACCCCGGGTGGCCGAGTGGTCTAAGGCGCTCGCCTTTACAGATCACTCACACATCTCGGCTCGACCAACGTAGGGATGTGAGAAAGGTTGCCAGTAGCTTCCCGTGGGTCGATGGTTCTTCTCGGGGTCTTCTCGGGTTCGTCCTCCACCAAATATACTGGCCACCATGTATAGTCCATCATGTGCCGAAAAATGGCGATAAACCCCAGAAAATCAAACCAAGCCAGTGTCCAAAGTGATGATCCATGCATCCTCAGTTCTCCTCTAATGTTTCAATACATTTTAGTACAAATAATCACTCTTCACGTGATTTATCTTTCATGCCAATCGATATTATGCATGGAGAGATGAATAGACTGATTAAAGAAAATTACTGGATTCATCGGTTAGATAGTTTGTAACCTAATGGCCTTAACACTAAGGCATCATATAAAATTGTATAAAATCTTAATAAAAGAATTGATAAGTTGTATACATATATGTCCTTTATAAATACATAATCGTATATATGACTGTTTGTCTCTATATTGTGTTTTCATTGATTCAGTTTTCCTTAGAGACTCATGTATCTTTCTGATCCCGTTATACATATGAGATTGTTATGATAATGCGTATCATTTATGGCGTTATGTCAACGACGTAACCGTTTATAAATATACAGAGGATACTTTCTTTCCCTACGTTAATACCGGATATATTTCATCGTGTGGTACACAAAGCGTGATATTTGAACGAGTGGCGAAGCGATGTACAGATCTTAAAATATATCCCGTATTTACGCATAAAAAGAAAATTTTCTTTTTATTATATACCAAACTTGCTCCAGAATCGAAGCTTAGAAGATTAAAAAACACCCTCACCCCCCACCCCATTTCGTTAATTCACCTCACTCTCATAGGTTGATCATATAAATATCAGTGACTTTAGAGAGCGGTATGATTGGGATGACCTAATCTGTCGCAGTGTTATGTATGATGTTTATATAATATTATAAATATTTTAGGAAATTGTAAATGTTTCTTCACTTTAATATTTGCTTAAATCTTAATGTTTATTAGGAAAAACATGTATAACTAGTGTCCTTGAATTAGGTTGTTTTGATCAATATGTTTTCTCAATTTGAAGGTCAAGGTTGATTTTGTTTACAGTTAGAATTCCATTAAGATGACTCATATTCTAGAACATTCTGTCATGTGACCAATCTTTATATATACCATGTTTGGTGGACATTTATTCAGTTCGACATTACCATCAGTCTTGTAAAGAGCTATTACAGTTGTGAAAATTCATTCCAAATTCTAAGAGAGGAATTATTTTAAATATTCATTGGATTATAACAGTGCTCATAAACTTTTGGATTTTGGATTTTTAATCGACAATTTTGGAATTTATGTGAACTTATTCAGAGATTTTGGAATACTTCATTTTGACTTCAGCACATCAAGATTTCTAGTACATCAGGACTTTGGAGACCATTAGCACTTCATAACATTCAAGGACACAGCCGTGAATTCGGAACATTCTATATTTAGGACTTGTGATTAAAACAATCATTCTTATTGGATTATTAGGATTTCAAAACACATTACTGTAAGTGACTTTTTGATTTTTCATTTTAATTATCTAGTAATAAATTGCTTGTTGATTTTTACTTGATTTGTTGGTTTCACTTTCTTTCTGTTACATTTTTCTTAGACCATAGAGTCGTACCAGAAATTGGGGGCTCGTCTTCTGGGATCTGAATTTCTTTAAAGCATATTAGAGATATTAAATTTATCTTTGAAATTCATATTGATTTTGTCTCTGAATTTTTTTTGTCTTTGGCAAAGATTTTTAATAGAGAAATTTGTTTTGTGTAAAACCAACAAGCATTTACAATGGCATCTAATGTTCAGAATTTCATTTCAAAACCTATCCAGGAGGGGATAGAGTGCATGAGAAAGTTAATTGAAGAGTTCAAGAGGTGTATCCATAGTGATGTTAAAACCTATCTTGACGAGCAGAATGTGGAAACTTTGGAAAATGCTGCTCGTATGGCTGATGATTATTCCTTGACTTACAAAATTTCATTTGGCAATAAGTCGTCCTCTCAGCAGTTTTCTGGTAAACAACCATTTCAATCTCATTCGAGTACTTCCAAATTTCACAACAGCACAACTGTTAGGAATCAAACATCTGATAAGACTGATCAGAAATCCTTATCTCTTCCTATGTGCACTTATTGTAAAACGAAAGGGCACGTTATTTCTGATTGCTTCAAGTTGAAAAATAAGCAACAGAGTAAAGACAGAGCTTTTCCAAATGCTCTTATTTCTACGAGGTCAAGGTCACGGTCTTGTATTGAAAACAATACATTTGTTGGGTCAAACAAAACCCCGTCTGATTCTATTTTGGAGGCTTATGAACCATTCATGTCAGAAGGTTCTATATCACTTATTGGTGATTCTGCCAAACCTATCCCAATTAAAATATTAAGGGACACTGGAGCTTCTCAGAGTCTTTTATTATCAGGTACTTTGCCTTTGTCTGAGGAGTCTTCTTCAAGTGAAAGTGTTCTTGTTCAGGGAGTTGAGTGCGGCTTTGTAAATGTTCCTCTCCATTGTGTAAATTTGGCATCAGACTTAGTTTCTGGACCTGTGACTGTTGGGGCAGTGACTTCTTTACCCATAGAGGGTGTTCATTTATTACTAGGCAATGACCTAGCTGGAGATAAGGTTGTGGTTAATTCACTTGTAACTGACAAGCCTTGTTTGGATCAGAAAGTTGATCCTGTCGAAACTGAAATCCCTGATTTATACCCTGCTTGTGCAGTTACTAGAGCTATGGCAAAAAGAGCTCTTGAGAGTGATGTTGATCAGGATATTATTCCTTTAGCTGACACATGTATTGGTCAGTCTTTTGATGAGGTCACTTTTTCCTCAGGTATTGATCAATCAAATGGTATTGATCACAGTGATCCTCTTTTGGCAACTCATTCTCTTTGTTCTAATCAGGATGACAAACGACAATCCCTTGTCGTTGAACAGGAGCAAGATCCCGAGATATCTTGTTTGTTTCAGAGGGCTATTAGTGAAACTGAAGCCACACAAGTTCCAGTGTGTTACTTTGTGAAAAATGGGGTCCTTATGAGGAAATGGAGACCACCTGATGTACCCGCTGGTGACGAGTGGTCAGTGAGCTATCAAATTGTTGTTCCTAAGTCATATCGACAGGAAATTCTTAATTTAGCCCATGAAACTCCTTTGGCTGGTCATTTAGGAGTCCGTAAGACTTATCACAAGATCTTGAATCATTTTTATTGGCCGAAACTGAAAAGTGATGTTTCTAAATACTGCAGATCTTGTCACACTTGTCAAATGGTAGGAAAACCCAATCAGAAGATACCTAAGGCTCATCTGCAACCTATTCCTGCATTTGATGAACCATTTAGTAGAATAATGGTAGACTGTGTTGGTCCTTTACCTAAAACCAAGTCAGGCAACCAATACTTGTTGACCATCATGTGTGCATCTACAAGATTTCCAGAGGCAATTCCTCTGAGAAATATAAAAACTAAAACTATTGTTCAAGCTTTTATGAAGTTTTTTACACTTGTTGGTCTTCCCAAATCTGTCCAGTTGGATCAAGGGTCAAATTTTATCTCTGGAATTTTCCAACAAGTTATGCATGAATTAGGCATCCAACAGTTTAAATCTTCTGCCTATCACCCTGAAAGTCAAGGTGCTTTGGAAAGATTTCATCAAACTTTGAAGAATATGATTCGATCATATTGCTTTGATACAGAAAAGGATTGGGATGAGGGTGTTCATTTGTTGTTGTTTGCTGTTAGGGAATCAGTTCAAGAGTCGTTGGGTTTTAGTCCCTTTGAACTAGTTTTTGGTCATACTGTCCGTGGACCATTGAAATTATTGAAAGAGAAACTTCTTTCAAATGAAGATTCAAAGATTAATCTTCTTGATTATGTTTCTGATTTCAAATACAAGTTGTCAAAGGCCTGTGAAGTAGCAAGAACTAATCTTCACACTACCCAGTCAAAAATGAAATTAAGGTATGACAGAAATACACAGGAAAGGAGTTTTAAACCTGGTGACAAAGTTCTGGCTCTCTTTCCCATACCTCAGAATCCTCTTCAGGCTAAATTGTTTGGTCCTTATACCGTTGCAAAGAAAGTAAATGACTTAAATTATATCATTAACACTCCTGGGAGACGGAAACAGAAACAACTTTGTCATATAAATATGTTAAAGGAATATTTTGACAGAGATAGCTCAGCTAATTATTCAGTTAATTTAGTTGTACCTGTCCCACACAGTGAAGATATCAACGATGGAATACGATCAGACTATAGTGACTCTGGTATAACCAATCTTCGGAATTCAGAAATATTGAACAACCTAGACCAGAAACTTTCACATCTACAACAACAGGAAAGAAATGAACTAAAACAGCTATTACATGACTATGAGCACTTGTTTCCTGATGTTCCAACACGAACAAGTAAAATTTATCATGACGTTGACATTGTAGATTCTGCGCCTGTGAAACAGCATCCTTATAGGATGAATCCTCTCAAACAGAACTATCTGAAGAAAGAAATTCAGTATCTACTGGAGAATGATTTCATAGAACCAAGTAAAAGTAACTGGAGTTCACCATGTATTCTTGTTCCCAAGCCAGATAATACATTCCGTATGTGTACTGACTATAGAAAAGTCAACAGTGTCACCAAAACTGATTCATTTCCAATCCCAAGAATGGACGATTGCATTGATAAAATTGGAAATGCGGAATATGTCACCAAGTTTGACCTTTTAAAAGGATTCTGGCAAATTCCATTGACGGAAAGGGCAAAAGAAATTTCAGCATTTGCAACTCCAGATGGACTTTATCAATATAAAGTCATGCCGTTTGGAATGAAAAATTCGCCTGCAACGTTTCAACGTCTGATGAACATGATAACATTTGGTCTTGATAATTGTGACGCTTATATCGATGACGTCATTATCTACAACAACACCTGGGAAGATCATTTGGAAACCATTCGAAAATTCTTCGATCGACTCAGCGATGCGAATCTGACAATTAATTTGAGCAAAAGTGAGTTTTGCCATGCTTGTGTCACATTTTTAGGACATATTGTGGGACAAGGTCAAGTTAAACCTATAGAAGCTAAGGTCAAAGCTATCTCTGAATTTCAAGTTCCAATTTGTAAAAAGCAACTGATGCGATTTCTAGGTATGGCTGGATATTATCGGAAATTTTGTTCCAAGTTTTCCAAAATTGCTGAACCTTTGACAAGTTTATTGAGTAAGAAAACCAAATTTCATTGGTCTGACAAGTGTCAGGAATCTTTTGACAAGTTAAAGGCCATGCTTAAGAATGCACCAGTTCTTTCTGCACCAAATTTTAGCCAATCATTTAAATTATCTGTTGATGCAAGTGATGTAGGGGTTGGTGGAGTATTGATTCGGGAAGACAAAAGTGGTGTGGATCACCCTGTGTGTTATTTTTCTAAAAAACTAAACAAGCACCAGAAAAATTATTCCACAATTGAGAAGGAATGTTTGGCTTTGATATTGGCTTTACAGCATTTTGAAGTGTATGTTACCTCAGCTCTTTCTCCAATTATTGTCTACAGTGATCACAATCCCCTTACTTTCATCAACAAAATGAAAGATAAAAATCGGAGATTGTTGAGATGGAGTTTGATATTGCAAGAATATAACATTGACATTAGACACATCAGGGGAAAAGAGAATGTGATTGCAGATGCACTCTCACGTGCCTAGAAATGTAATATTGCTTGATGTAATTAAGTCCAGTATCATAAAACATGTTCTTATGTAATTTTGGTTATTATAGTATTAGATGTATATTCAAAAGAAAGCTTTATTACATAAATCTTTCTTTTTCTTTATGAGGGGAGGTGTTATGTATGCTGCATGGACTATGTTTGTAACATTAAATAGCGATTCACTCAGAAAAGCTGTAAAGATGTTATTGATTTGGTCTTAACTATTGCATCATCCAGCTTTTTCAGTGCTTGAGCACTTCAACAGGAAGTTAACATTCAGCGTATTATTTTTAGTCAAATTATGCATCTCAGAATTTTTATTTTTATTTGTTTTTTTTAGAAGATGTCATTGTTACTTGCACGTTTCATTGAACTTCGGTTCATCTTTCCTTAAAGTTATGTCACAGGGTACTCTTACTTTTAGATCAACTAAGAGCAGACATTGAATTCTCATCATTTTGAAGCAAGTCATAACATAGAAGTCAGTAGCTGTGACCATTATTGGCACATGTAGGGAAGGTTATTTTCTATTGACACATTTGATGCTTTAATTCACCTGTATTTATTTGGTACAAGATTGCTTCTCTATTACTCAAATGTTTATACTTGCATCTTTATATTTTGCATGATATTGTATTCTCAAAATTTACCATGTGTGTTTCTTACTTAGTTCCATATGATTTTAATTTGTTTTTCAAAGTTGTTTCGAGTTTAACTTGTACCATAACAGAGCTTGAGAAATTTAATTTTCCCAACCTGGCCACCAGACAAGTAAAAACAAAGTATCACTTGCGCAGGAACAAAATTAACATGCCTGCCAAAACAATCTGTATGTATATAAAGGCCTTATTTAACATTAAACATAATTATCTGTATATTGTCCCAATTTTTAAATGCCATTATCAAATTTGTAAGTGTCTATATTAGATATTTTTTCCCAAAGTTTCACTTTAAAGGAACTAACTCTACATTATTTCAATCTGAAGTGTTTGTAACACCCAATTCTCGACAACTATGCTGCATGTAATGGACACAAACTTCTTCATTATAACAATCACCTAGAAAAATCTGTTTGCAATCTTGAAAGCAATGATAATGTCAGAGACAAATTGTGTCTATAAATAAAGCACATGCAAATATTCAGTGAAAAACAAGCATGCCCAGTCCGGATAGCTCATGGAGTACTGTACTTGCCCTGCAATTTGTTTGTTCAGCTTGTCTTGGGTGTCTAATGGATTTTTCCAGTGCTGCATATTCTGTACTGCATTTATCTTTAAATGTCAGTTAGTGGTCCTGCAATTTTATGCTGCAAAATATTGGTTCATAAATTAATATCACTGAAATGACAATTTAAGACCTGTTTTATTTGTTCATTATCTCTTGCCCTTGTATCATTCTTTTTTCTGAATTATAAAGGAAAACATACTTAAGGGAGGTGCTCTGACAAGAAGACAAAACAAGAACAGCTTTAATAACTTGTTATTATTATTTAAGTTATTATTTAATAACTTGTTATTCTACCAAGCTGTGTAATTGAGTCCTAGAGGAATATAAGAGCCATACCCAATTCTGTTTACATGTACTGCTTTATATTGAAAGTTACTAATTACATTTTTTTAGGCAATAACTTCAAATTTCAGTAAGTACATGTATAAAGGATGAGAAAAATTTCTAAAACTTTATAACCGAATAGTATGTTATTATGTATGATGTTTATATAATATTATAAATATTTTAGGAAATTATAAATGTTTCTTCACTTTAATATTTGCTTAAATCTTAATGTTATCAGGAAAAACATGTTTAACTAGTGTCCTTGAATTAGGTTGTTTTGATCAATATGTTTTCTCAATTTGAAGGTCAAGGTTGAATTTTGTTTACAAATAAAATTCCATTAAGATGACACATGTTCTAGAACATTCTGTCATGTGACCAATCTTTATATATGCCATGTTTGGTGGACATTTATTCAGTTTTGACATTACCATCAGTCTTGTAAAGAGCTATTACAGTTGTGAAAATTAATTCCAAATTCTAAGAGAGGAATTATTTTAAATATTCATTGGATTATAACAGTGCTCATAAACTTTTGGATTTTGGATTTTTAATTGATGATTTTGGAATTTATGTCAACTTATATTCAGATATTTTGGAATACTTCATTTTGACATCAGCACATCAAAGATTACTAGTACATCAGGACTTTGGAGACCATTAGCACATCATAACATTCAAGGACACAGCCGTGAATTCGGAACATTCTATATTTAGGACTTGTGATTAGAACAATCATTCTTATTGGATTATTAGGATTTCAAAACACATTACTGTAAGTGACTTTTTGATTTTTTCATTTTAATTATCTAGTAATAAATTGCTTGTTGATTTTTTACTTGATTTGCTGGTTTCACTTTCTTTCTGTTACATTTTTCTTAGACCATACAGTCGTAACAGAAATTGGGGGCTCGTCTTCTGGGATCTGAATTTCTTTAAAGCATATTAGAGATATTAAAGTTATCTTTGAAATTCATATTGATTTTGTCTCGGAATTTTTTTTTTTGTCTTTGGCAAAGATTTTTAATAAAGAAATTTGTTTTGTGTGAAACCAACAAGCATTTACTATGGCATCTAATGTTCAGAATTTCATTTCAAAACCTACCCAGGAGGGGTTAGAGTGCATGAGAAAGGATGAGTTGCTCGAGCTTGCCAGAAAATACAGTCTATCTGAGGCAAAAGTATCATTGACAAAACAGGAGATAAAGATTATTTTGATTCAGTATTTAGTAGGAAAGGGAATTTTTGAAAATAGTGCTTTAAGTTTGAAGAGAAAGCCTGTATCTGGTTCTGACAGGAAATTAAGGGAATTAGAGTTAAAGAACCAGATGGATTTAGAGTTGGCAAAGCTTCAGATTCAGAGAGAGAGAGAGAAAGAAGAGAGGCAGATACAAATGCAGAAAGAAGAGAGGCAGATGGAGAGAGAGAAAGAAGAGAGGCAGATGGAGAGAGAGAGAGAGAAAGAAGATAGACAAATACAAATGCAGATGCAGATGCAAAGAGAAGAAAGGGAAATGCAATTTAAGTTAAGAGAATTAGAACTGGCAAACAGAGCACACTCCACTCCTTTAAACACAAGTCCAGGTTTTGATGTTACTAGATATATTAGGTTAGTACCCCCTTTTCAGGAAAAAGAAGAAGATAAATACTTTCTTCATTTCGAGAAAATAGCTGAAAACTTGAAATGGCCCAGAGAGCATTGGACTTTGTTATTACAAAGTGTACTTATTGGCAAAGCTCGTGAAGTCTACACTTCACTGTCAGTACAACAAAGCACTGATTATGATGTGGTTAAAGGAGTACATCTTGAAAGCTTATGAGTTGGTACCAGAGGCATATCGACAAAGGTTTAGGAATTGTAGAAAAGAAACTGGACAAACTCATGTCGAATTTGCAAGGGACAAAGAACAACTATTTGATAGGTGGTGCTCAGCCAAGAAAGTTGATCAAGCTTATGATAACCTCAGACAGCTCGTATTAATTGAAGAGTTCAAGAGGTGCATCCATAGTGATGTTAAAACCTATATTGACGAGCGGAATGTGGAAACTTTGGAAAATGCTGCTCGTATGGCTGATGATTATTCCTTGACTTACAAAATTTCATTTGGTAATAAATCGTCCTTTCAGCAGTTTTCTGGTAAACAACCATTTCAATCTCATTCGAGTACTTCCAAATTTCACAACAGCACAACTGTTAGGAATCAAACATCTGATAAGACTGATCAGAAATCCTTATCTCTTCCTACGTGCACTTATTGTAAAACGAAAGGGCACGTTATTTCTGATTGCTTCAAGTTGAAAAATAAGCAACAGAGTAAAGACAGAGCTTTTCCAAATGCTCTTATTTCTACGAGGTCAAGGTCACGGTCTTGTATTGAAAGCAATACATTTGTTGGGTCAAACAAATCCCAGTCTGATTCTATTTTGGAGGCTTATGAACCATTCATGTCAGAAGGTTCTATATCACTTATTGGTGATTCTGCCAAACCTATCCCAATTAAAATATTAAGGGACACTGGAGCTTCTCAGAGTCTTTTATTGTCAGGTACTTTGCCTTTGTCTGAGGAGTCTTCTTCAAGTGAAAGTGTTCTTGTTCAGGGAGTTGAGTGCGGCTTTGTAAATGTTCCTCTCCATTGTGTAAATTTGGCATCAGACTTAGTTTCTGGACCTGTGACTGTTGAGGCAGTGACTTCTTTACCCATAGAGGGTGTTCATTTATTACTAGGCAATGACCTAGCTGGAGATAAGGTTGTGGTTAATCCACTTGTAACTGACAAGCCTTGTTTGGATCAGAAAGTTGATCCTGTCGAAACTGAAATCCCTGATTTGTACCCTGCTTGTGCAGTTACTAGAGCTATGGCAAAAAGAGCTCTTGAGAGTGATGTTGATCAGGATATTATTCCTTTAGCTGACACATGTATTGGTCAGTCTTTTGATGAGGTCACTTTTTCCTCAGGTATTGATCAATCAAATGGTATTGATCACAGTGATCCTCTTTTGGCAACTCATTCTCTTTGTTCTAATCAGGATGACAAACGACAATCCCTTGTCGTTGAACAGGAGCAAGATCCCGAGATATCTTGTTTGTTTCAGAGGGCTATTAGTGAAACTGAAGCCACACAAGTTCCAGTGTGTTACTTTGTGAAAAATGGGGTCCTTATGAGGAAATGGAGACCACCTGATGTACCCGCTGGTGACGAGTGGTCAGTGAGCTATCAAATTGTTGTTCCTAAGTCATATCGACAGGAAATTCTTAATTTAGCCCATGAAACTCCTTTGGCTGGTCATTTAGGAGTCCGTAAGACTTATCACAAGATCTTGAATCATTTTTATTGGCCGAAACTGAAAAGTGATGTTTCTAAATACTGCAGATCTTGTCACACTTGTCAAATGGTAGGAAAACCCAATCAGATGATACCTAAGGCTCATCTACAACCTATTCCTGCATTTGATGAACCATTTAGTAGAATAATGGTAGACTGTGTTGGTCCTTTACCTAAAACCAAGTCAGGCAACCAATACTTGTTGACCATCATGTGTGCATCTACAAGATTTCCAGCGGCAATTCCTCTGAGAAATATAAAAACTAAAACCATTGTGAAACCTTTGGTGAAGTTTTTTACACTTGTTGGCCTTCCCAAATCTGTCCAGTCCGATCAAGGGTCAAATTTTATCTCTGGAATTTTCCAACAAGTTATGCATGAATTAGGCATCCAACAGTTTAAATCTTCTGCCTATCACCCTGAAAGTCAAGGTGCTTTGGAAAGATTTCATCAAACTTTGAAGAATATGATTCGATCATATTGCTTTGATACAGAAAAGGATTGGGATGAGGGTGTTCATTTGTTGTTGTTTGCTGTTAGGGAATCAGTTCAAGAGTCGTTGGGTTTTAGTCCCTTTGAACTAGTTTTTGGTCATACTGTCCGTGGACCATTGAAATTATTGAAAGAGAAACTTCTTTCAAATGAAGATTCAAAGATTAATCTTCTTGATTATGTTTCTGATTTCAAATACAAGTTGTCAAAGGCCTGTGAAGTAGCAAGAACTAATCTTCACACTACCCAGTCAAAAATGAAATTAAGGTATGACAGAAATACACAGGAAAGGAGTTTTAAACCTGGTGACAAAGTTCTGGCTCTCTTTCCCATACCTCAGAATCCTCTTCAGGCTAAATTGTTTGGTCCTTATACCGTTGAAAAGAAAGTAAATGACTTAAATTATATCATTAACACTCCTGGGAGACGGAAACAGAAACAACTTTGTCATATAAATATGTTAAAGGAATATTTTGACAGAGATAGCCCAGCTAATTATTCTGTTAATTTAGTTGTACCTGTCCCACACAGTGAAGATATCAACGATGGAATACGATCAGACTATAGTGACTCTGGTATAGCCAATCTTCGGAATTCAGAAATATTGAACAACCTAGACCAGAAACTTTCACATCTACAACAACAGGAAAGAAATGAACTAAAACAGCTATTACATGACTATGAGCACTTGTTTCCTGATGTTCCAACACGAACAAGTAAAATTTATCATGACGTTGACATTGTAGATTCTGCGCCTGTGAAACAGCATCCTTATAGGATGAATCCTCTCAAACAGAACTATCTGAAGAAAGAAATTCAGTATCTACTGGAGAATGATTTCATAGAACCAAGTAAAAGTAACTGGAGTTCACCATGTATTCTTGTTCCCAAGCCAGATAATACATTCCGTATGTGTACTGACTATAGAAAAGTCAACAGTGTCACCAAAACTGATTCATTTCCAATCCCAAGAATGGACGATTGCATTGATAAAATTGGAAATGCTAAATATGTCACCAAGTTTGACCTTTTAAAAGGATTCTGGCAAATTCCACTGACGGAAAGGGCAAAAGAAATTTCAGTATTTGCAACTCCAGATGGACTTTATCAATATAAAGTTATGCCGTTTGGAATGAAAAATTCGCCTGCAACGTTTCAACGTCTGATGAACATAATAACATTTGGTCTTGATAATTGTGACGCTTATATCGATGACGTCATTATCTACAACAACACCTGGG
Organism: Margaritifera margaritifera; assembly: GCA_029931535.1. NCBI lineage: Eukaryota > Metazoa > Mollusca > Bivalvia > Unionida > Margaritiferidae > Margaritifera > Margaritifera margaritifera. The sequence continues at coordinate 142,179 of JAQPZY010000513.1, read as the reverse complement.
AAGATCATTTGGAAACCATTCGAAAATTCTTCTATCGACTCAGCGATGCGAATCTGACAATTAATTTGAGCAAAAGTGAGTTTTGCCATGCTTGTGTCACATTTTTAGGACATATTGTGGGACAAGGTCAAGTTAAACCTATAGAAGCTAAGGTCAAAGCTATCTCTGAATTTCAAGTTCCAATTTGTAAAAAGCAACTGATGCGATTTCTAGGTATGGCTGGATATTATCGGAAATTTTGTTCCAAGTTTTCCAAAATTGCTGAACCTTTGACAAGTTTATTGAGTAAGAAAACCAAATTTCATTGGTCTGACAAGTGTCAGGAATCTTTTGACAAGTTAAAGGCCATGCTTAAGAATGCACCAGTTCTTTCTGCACCAAATTTTAGCCAATCATTTAAATTATCTGTTGATGCAAGTGATGTAGGGGTTGGTGGAGTATTGATTCGGGAAGACAAAAGTGGTGTGGATCACCCTGTGTGTTATTTTTCTAAAAAACTAAACAAGCACCAGAAAAATTATTCCACAATTGAGAAGGAATGTTTGGCTTTGATATTGGCTTTACAGCATTTTGAAGTGTATGTTACCTCAGCTCTTTCTCCAATTATTGTGTACAGTGATCACAATCCCCTTACTTTCATCAACAAAATGAAAGATAAAAATCGGAGATTGTTGAGATGGGGTTTGATATTGCAGGAATATAACATTGACATTAGACACATCAGGGGAAAAGACAATGTGATTGCAGATGCACTCTCACGTGCCTAGAAATGTAATATTGCTTGATGTAATTAAGTCCAGTATCATAAAACATGTTCTTATGTAATTTGGGTTATTGTAGTATTAGATGTATATTCAAAAAAAATTCTTTATTATATAAATCTTTCTTTTTCTTTATGAGGGGAGGTGTTATGTATGATGTTTATATAATATTATAAATATTTTAGGAAATTGTAAATGTTTCTTCACTTTAATATTTGCTTAAATCTTAATGTTTATTAGGAAAAACATGTATAACTAGTGTCCTTGAATTAGGTTGTTTTGATCAATATGTTTTCTCAATTTGAAGGTCAAGGTTTATTTTGTTTACAGTTAGAATTCCATTAAGATGACTCATATTCTAGAACATTCTGTCATGTGACCAATCTTTATATATACCATGTTTGGTGGACATTTATTCAGTTCGACATTACCATCAGTCTTGTAAAGAGCTATTACAGTTGTGAAAATTCATTCCAAATTCTAAGAGAGGAATTATTTTAAATATTCATTGGATTATAACAGTGCTCATAAACTTTTGGATTTTGGATTTTTAATCGACAATTTTGGAATTTATGTGAACTTATTCAGAGATTTTGGAACACTTCATTTTGACTTCAGCACATCAAGATTTCTAGTACATCAGGACTTTGGAGACCATTAGCACTTCATAACATTCAAGGACACAGCCGTGAATTCGGAACATTCTATATTTAGGACTTGTGATTAAAACAATCATTCTTATTGGATTATTAGGATTTCAAAACACATTACTGTAAGTGACTTTTTGATTTTTCATTTTAATTATCTAGTAATAAATTGCTTGTTGATTTTTTACTTGATTTGTTGGTTTCACTTTCTTTCTGTTACATTTTTCTTAGACCATAGAGTCGTAACAGCAGTAAATTACATTTTTGACATTTTGTAAACTATTTGATCATATCTGACCACAAAGCAAGTCCGATTCAGCAATACATCACGGCGGGTTTATCATTGTTGTCAAGGAAGTAAGGGGAAATAACTTTATAGAGACGCGAACGGCGTCGAGTCAAATTTCTTCAGCAAAAATTAATGTCCATGTCTGAAAGGTAATGCAGTATCTATTTATTTGTTCTAGCTCGGAAAGTGCTCGTTCTTGTTGCTGCAGGTATGATGGGAAATCTTATATTTTCACATGTGAAAATTTAAGGATATATTTTTCACATGTGAAAATATAGGAATTTAAAAAAATATGAAAATTATGTCCCCAATAAGTTCCTGTATTTTACACTTAAGCATATAACAAAAAGACGTCTTCCGTTTCTTTCAAAATATTTTTTGCCTGAAGAATAATAGAGTAAATGTGAAACTAGTCGCAAAAATTTATGGGCGTTTGTGGTTTTTTATATTTCAGTTCCCTTTCTCTGTCTGTCTGTCTGTATGTCTGTCTGTCTGTCTCATTCTCTCTCTCTCACGCTTATCACCTAATGACCAAGCATTACGAAACTCTAATTTCACACTTGCATGGGTTTTCTTGCTTTACATTTGTATGACCCATCAGTAATCCGTTCCTAAGCGAAGATTGATACTTTACGCCTTGCACCACGAAACACGACCCAAACACATAATACAAAGAATTATTCCTATCTCAAATTACTAAACACGCATCGATTAGAATATCCCGAGAATTCATTATGTCACGAAATTATGGAAGATTCATTTAACAAAACTAATCCATGCTACCATAAAATCTCGTAAATACGGTACATTATGACGTCTGCTCCTAAAAAAACTGCCTAAGTACTCGGTTTGAGAAATATCGTCCATAATAAATAAATGAGCACTAAAATCTAACAAAGCTGTAAACGGAGACGTAAATACAAATAGGACATACCCTAGGTTTATGTGTGTGTGTGTCACTGCTTGTATGGAGTAAATAACGGTTATATTTCAAAGATTGTGTGAAAAGCTCCATGTTTTCACGAGTGGCGAAGCGACGAATGATTGTACTTGAGTTTTCGACCCACGAGGTGAAATATATCCGTTATTCACTCGGAACAAGCACATGTTCTTTTTGTTTTATGCTCAAACATATTGGCTAGTTAAAGTGTATAACACACTGAAGTAGCAGATTTCTTACGGTATCCCGTGCGATAATGTCGGTTGTTAACCGGTTATATTCTCCTGTGTTTTGCGTATATTTGCACAGAAAATATCAGTAACATAATTCTCTTTCCTAACTCAAGGAAAAAAGAACAATAACGGTCGTTGTCAAGTGAAGGGTTCTTAAACACGAAAATACTATAAATAATTTTCCTCTAATCACCTAATGACCAAAGATTACGAAACTCTAATTTCACACTTGCATGGGTTTTCTTGCTTCACATTTCCGCAACTCATCAGTCAACCTTTCCAAGACGAAGATTGGTACTTTACGCCATGCACCACGAAACACTGCCCAAACACCTAATTAAAAAAATTAGCCCTATCTCAAATTACTAAATTACACATTCGAATATCCAGAGAATTCCTTATGTTAAGAAATTATGGAAGGTCCATTAAACGAAACTAGTCCAAGCTACCATAAAGTCTCGTGAATACTGTACATTATGACGTCTGCTCCTAAAATTGACTAAGTACTCGGTTTGAGAAATATCTTCCCAACATCCACTCCCTATAGTCAACAAATAAGCAATAAATCTAACAAAGCTCTAAACTGACACGTAAATACAATAGCACATACAGTAGCACTTACCCTATGTGTATGTATATATATATATATATATATATATATATATATATATATATGTGTGTGTGTGTGTGTGTGTGTGTGTGTGTGTGTGTGTGTGTGTGTGTGTGTGAACGGAGTGAATAACGGATATATTTCATAGAGTGGACGAAAACTCTATATTTTCACAAATGGCGAAGCCACGAGTGTTTAAAATGGAGTTTTTGACTCACGAGATGAAAATAATCCGTTATTCACTCGGAAGAAGCAAATTTTCTTTTTGATGCTGAAACATATTGGCTAGCTAAAGTGTATAACACATTGGATTAGCTTATTTCTTACGATATCCCGTGCGATAATGTCAGCTGTTAACCGGTTATGTTCTGCCGTGTTTTGTGGATATTTGCACAGAAAATATCAGTAATATAATTATCTTTCCTAACTCAAGGTAACAAACACATAAACAGCAAATTTGAAGAAAGAAGAAAAAAGTACCTCGTGGGATTTGAATCTGATAGGTGGCCATATTTACCACTAGACCAAGCAAGTGACAAAATGGCGGGTCAGATTTCTTGGTCATAATGTTATCAGCGTCTATTGAACGCAAGGAAAAACTATTTTTCATAATTCCCTGTATTGAATTATCAAACTTATTTTTCTTAGAAAATCCATTAATTAACGGACTAGCATTATCTATCTATCTATCTATCTATCTATCTATCTATCTATCTATCTATCTATCTATCTATTGTTACGACTAGGGGTTGAATGTAACAAAAGAAAGAACGACTCAAACAAGCTTTCACAATTTCTCAAATACAAATTTCATTTCCTAAAATATAAAATATTTTAAACAAAGTGAAAGAATTAAAAATAACTTACAGTTTAGAATTTCCTTAATTATTCTAAATTGTCCTATACACTTCACTAATCCGGAAGTTAATCCAAAGTATTCCGAATGAATAAATGTTCCGAGTTAATGAATCGTCGTAATGAACGAATGTTCCGAATGAAAGATCCTTCCTAATGAATGGGGCTGGAATGTTCTGATGTACCAATGATTTTCAGTTCTAAATCCAAAATATTAATAATCCCAGGTAAACTCCTGTGAATGTAGAGTATTGTTAAGTTCCTTGAACAATAATAGTTAAATCCAAATTGTACTATGTGGAGAATAGATTTTCCAGCAGCTGATTTTACAAACGATCTTCCTCAAAAACCTTATGATCTGGAAAAATGATATAAGAATGAGCGTTCAATCACTACATGGCATTATATAACATTCTACTGCGTAAAAACTCTAGTACTACGTTCTAGCAATGTCAAGTAAACAAGTTATTCTAACCAATCAGAAACCAGGTACCAATGAGTCAACCGCGTGATCACAATGTTATGTTGAATTGGCCGACATAACTATTGATTTTCCCTGGACATAAACAATGACTCATTGTTGACGTACATGTGTACTTTAATAGCGTAGGCTACTGAATTAAGGAATTATAATACATAGGTTATAAACCCAAATGAAAACTATTTAATAATTTAAAAGATGATACATAATTCTTTAACTTAATATATATATATATATATATATATATATATATATATCCTAAAAGAAACCCATTGTCAAACTTCCTTCATGGTTCCACGGAGAGAAAGGACAATACCTTTACCGCTCTTACATATATTTACCATACCGACAACTAATGAAATGAGTTTGGTGAATTTCCAGCCAGTGATTTAGGATGTGCTATATTTATAGACAGAACGGATTGACGGGAGGGCGGACAGACAGTAGGAGTGCATAATTTAATTTCCTGAAACGTGTTCTATATCTTGCTCCACGTGTATATTCATGTGTGTATTCATTTGTGTATCTATATCTAATGATTATCCGGTGTTAGTGAGATTAACGATGAACAGTCCCCTATTCCCGATTATGTTCAGAAGGATAAATAATTTTAAAAGGTAGGTTTAAAACAAAGTATATGCCATTTTGCCAATATAGTTCGACTGATATTGCTAGAGTATTAAATGAGGAATGTTATTTTATTTATTTTTTCTATTGCAAAATATGCCAAGTTAACAAGAGCTTGCAGGTGGAATCGGGGATCCGTGGATATGTCTTCCATGCTAAGAATGTGTAATATGCCGGACCTGAAATAGTTATCCTTTTCATTAAGAGATGTAACAGCGCCATCTTTTATCATAATGGGGCATTATAGTAATGTTCCATTATGACAACAGATGGCGTTGAGTACATAATTCCAACTTGCATTATGCTAACATCTTACTTGCAACTTTCACTGCGCTACATTGTAACTTGCAGAATGTTATACATTTTTAATATTATGGTGATTAACATATGTCATCAAATAAATAGTTAAAATGCAGAGAGGAGGTTTGGTTTGGAATGATGCAATGTAGAATGTTGACGTGTATAATAATACATTACTCACATGGAACTTGAAGATATGAAACTGCAGTATTCCAATATCACACTTATCAAATTTAGTAAATGATATTCGCAGTTGTAAAGATGCAACCCAGAAAGTACAACCTACACACATACAAAATGCAAAAAATAGAATAATGCAAAATAGAATATACATCGTATATTAATAGAAAATATATGCACATCATTATGGCGGTGATCCCCTCCATAAAGAAGGGTCTATACGAGTTGAATTAGAACCATGAATACTAAATGTCGCATGTTCAGTATGCATCAAACTATTTATAGCACGGAGGGTTTCCTAGGTCGAGATATTGATATATCTTTCCTGTAAACTATTATTTTAGCAAGCACGGGCAATAACTCTTCTACAGTAGATTTATTTTAAAGAAAGAAAGAAACCCGAGAATTGTATGATATAGTAAAAGTACCTATTTGGTTCAAATGATTGTGCAGGACCGTCAATTCTTCATATTATTTATATTTCATTTCTGTACAGAAAGAATGATTACTGTCAGTTGGGCTTTGAATGCTAATCTTTGACTTGTGCAATATTCAAATATGACTAACCGTTGCCGTGTTATTCTAGTTCATGAAAGATTTTAATAGAAATCGCTCCCCTATTAGTGTGTGAGGTCTGGAGGACTTCGGTTACCCTATCAATGACTGCCCAATCCACATTTGACCTTACACTGTCTTTTCTTTTGAGTTTTTTTAATACAGAGAAAGACATATATAATTAATGTCAATAAGAGATAACATGTAACATATCACATACAGAAATAAGATACAATAAACACTGATATATAAAACACATGTAATACTAAAAGAATGTCTTACATAAATACTTGATCACTATATATATATATATATATATATATATATATATATATATATATATATATATATATATATATAATAGAATGGGGATGTCAACACTATAGGGAACACTAAGGAACACTAGTAGATTACAAATAATAGGAAAATATGCTGGTACACAAGGATGACCCATCAAATTTATAAAACAATATATAAAAAAGCAATCAACACAAAAGCTTATTTTCAATGGAGTCCTGTAGCAACAACATTGTCGGGTAGGATACAGACAACAAGTTCTATACTAGAATATTCAAGAAAAGACTTCTCCAATTAAGAATTGCTCTCTAAAGTAATAATTAAATATTAAAATAAACACAATTCAAACTAGTAATACATAGAGTATATCTACGTTTTTTGAGTAGATACACCGAAATATTTCACGGGTGAAGTGGAAGCATTGTATTGTCACGATACAAAATGTTTCCACTTCCCGAGTGAAATATTTCCATATATCTACTCAAAAAACGTAGAGTTTCTTTTGATTAAATTTTTAAACCAAAAACCGTCGATTTGCATGGATTTTCTCCATTCTGTGCCAATGTGATTAACAGCTGCATTAATACATCGATTAAAAGAAGTTCCTAAATTTTACAATAATTTTGGGACTGCAACGTTTAACAAATTTAGCTTGTACATATCATGCTTCAAATTGTGTATTTTGTTTAAATAATGACTGTATTCGTACGCAAATGAAGAGATTTGTATTTGTGTTAGGATACTTCATGCACGGATTGATACTGTTGGGGTGGTCAAATATATAAACATGACTGAGCGGTTGTATCTGGCAGACTTCAGAGCGTAACATCTTTAAACAACAGATTTTAATGATTGTGAGTTTACTTGTAAGGTTTTTCGTTCTTTATTTTGTTTATTTCTACATTCTAACGTGATTTTTGTGTGGCCTTGGCAAGCTTGCAGTCTAGTTTGGTAGCAGACGATGTATCCAATTTTAGATTGTCACTTAATTTCTGTTCGCAATCAACATTAATCAACAACCGATTTATCCATCCTTTTCAAACACGATTGTGATGCGAGTTAACATTGCAACTTTAGGAAGTGTATTAATATATTTAATTACGAGCTTTTTTCTTAAAGATGTGTACCTTGTGTCGCAAAATGTTTCAGGTATACAATACTCTATGGGTGACACATAGCAACGGGTCATGTCAGTTCAGTCACCGAAAGTTTGCATGATTCATGTAGAAAATGAATTATAAAACGGTAATACTTGAAGTCTCCTTTTTGCTGTTTGGAGTTCTTTTTTAGGCATTTCTTGATGGCACCTCGCTAATTTCATACATGTACACTAGAGGTTCTACAGTTGGCACGTTTTAAGATCTGTATATCCTGTTGTGGATGGGAATCCAGAGAGAGAGAGAGAGAGAGAGAGAGAGAAGGGGCAGCAGAAGAAGAAAAATGAAATGCATCTAAATATGGAAAAACAGGTTTGAATAACAAGCAAAGAGGGGAGATATATTTCTTAAATGGGAAAAAAAGGAGTTCCAAAATTGATATCTCAACTGCGGCGATAAAGTGACATTTGTTTTTCGGTGATATTCGTAAGAGGTGTAACACAGTTTTAAAATAGATTTATATTATTCTCCCTGTTATTACTTAAAACAAAGGCCTTAAAATTATCAATAGTACTCATATATCTGTGATATATGACCAATCTTAGTAATATTTTTCTGAGATACGTAGGGGCCCCGAGTGGTCTAAGGCGCTCGTCTTTACAGATCACTCACACATCTTAGCTCGACCAACGTAGGGATGTGAGAAAGGTTGCCAGTAGCTTCCCGTGGGTCGATGGTTCTTCTCGGGGGCTTCTCGGGGTATTCCTCCACCAAATGTACTGGCTACCATGTATAGTCTATCATGTGCCGCAAAATGGCGATAAACACCACAAAACCAAACCAAACCAGTGTCCAAAGTGATGATCCATGCGTCCTCGGTTCTCCTCTAACGTTTCAATACAATTTAATACAAATAAAACTCTTTACATGATTTTTCTTTCATGACAATCGATATTGTGCTCGGAGAGATGAAAACAGACTGATTAAAGAAATTGCCCTCTAATCACCTAATGACCAAGCATCACGAAACTCTAATTTCACACTTGCATGGGTTTTCCTGCTTCACATATGTATAACCCATCAGTAAGCCTTTCCTAGCCGAAGATTGGTACTTTACGCCGTGCACCACGAAACACGACCCAAGCACATAATACTAAGAATTATTCTTATCTCAAAGTACTAAACACGTATACATTAGAGTATTCAGAGAATTTCTTATGTCAAGAAATTATGGAGGATCCATCTAACGAAACTAATCCATGCTACCATAAAGTCTCGTGAATACAGTATATTATGACGTCTGCTCCTAAAAAATAGCCCAAGTACTCGGTTTGAGAAATATCTTCCCAAGATGGACTGACCATAATCAACAAATAAGCACTAAAAGCTAACATAGCTGTAAACGGAGGCGTAAATACAAAAAAAGCACATACCCTAGGTTTATATATATATATGTGTGTGTGTGTGTGTGTGTGTGTGTGTGTGCGTGCGTGTGTTTGTGAGTGAGTGATTGTATAGAGTAAATAGCGGATATATTTCAAGGAGTGCGTGAAAAACTCAATATTTTCACGAGTGGCGAAGCCACGAATGACTGTAGTTGTGTTTTTGACCCACGAGGTGAAATATATCCTTTATTCACTCGGAACAAGCACATGTTCTTTTTATTTTATGCTCAAACACATTGGCTAGCTAAGGTGTGTAACACATTGAAATTGCAGATTTCTTACGGTATCCCGTTCAATAATGTCGGTTGTTAGCACCATGAATTGAATCTTCAGTATGCATCAAACTATTTATAGCACCGATAGTTTCCTAGGTCGGGATATATATATACATATATATATATATATATATATATATATATATATATATATATATATATATATATATATATATATATATATATATATATATATATATATATATATATATATATATATATATATATATATATTTCCGGGAAACTATTATTTTAGCAAGTACGGGCAGTAACTGTTCTATAGTAGATTCCGTTTAATGAAATAAAGAAAGAAACCTGCGAATCTTAGGACGCAGCATAAGCTGTTTCTTTCAGTTGATTGTGTAATTTGTTCGTTGCTTAACATTTTTTTATTTCTGTAAAATACCTGTATAGAGAGAATCACTACTGTCATTTGCCCTTTGGATGCTAATTTTTGAATTGTGCAATATTCAAATATGATCAGCCTTTGCCGTGGTATTCTAGTTCATGAAAGATTTAAATAATAATCGCTCCCCATACATGTTGTGAGGTCCGGAGGAATTGGGTTATCCTATCAATGACTATGCCCGGTCCAAATTTGACCTTGCACCATTTTTTTTTTTTTTTTGTATAGAGTTTTTGTAAAAGAAACCACAAATTTGTTTGCCTGTTTTGATTGATTGATTTATTTATTTGAATATGATGCACATTTTAATAGACAGTAACACAGAGATAATACATGTAAATTAGACATAACATGCGGTATATGTCATACAGAAATAAGATCCAATAAACACTGGGATATAAATCACATTTAAGAGTTAATGAATATCTTACATAGATACTTGAACACTTATATAAGCAATAGAAGTAACACAACGTAACAGTTTTCGACACTAGAGGAAACACTAAGGAACACTATTGGATAAAAAATAAATCAGTTCCGGTATACAAAGCATATAGAACAACAAATAAATAAAACAAACAAAAACAGAATAGGAATTATACACAAGGATGACCAATAAAGTTTATAAAGAAGTATATTAAAAAATAGAAAGGTTTAAATGGAGTCCGACAGCAGCAAGATTGTCGGTGAGGATTCAGACAACAAATTGAAGTTCTCTCCTGGAGTATCCAAGAAATGACTTCCGATTAAGAATTGCTATGAAATCAGAATCAGATATTCCAATAAAACACACAATTCAAACTAACTATATATCACTGAACCATGTTCCCTTGGCCTGTTTTCATTTAAAAGTTAAAACTTAACAACTGATTTGAAATGACGGTTCTAGATCAGAGCCCTTGATATTTTACAACTATTTATCACAAGCCATGTTTCCTGAAGACTTAAACGAAAATTTATTGAAAGGGTAATTTATAGTGAGAAAAATAGCATTTATTGAAAAGGAAATTCACAGAAGTTTAATCTAAAGAACATAGTACAGATGAAATACCTTAAAATATTATTCAAGACACAATGAGGATTATTAAAACTTTATTTTTTAATCAATCTCACGATGTTGAAATTAAAGCTTCGAGAAATACATCGGTGGCATATTATTATTATTTTTTCTTATTATTTTTTTTTTTGGGGGGGGGGGGGGTCGGTGATTATCGTAACAGGTGTAACAAAGTTTAAAAAAAGATATATATTATCCTCCATGTGATTGCTTCAAGCAAAGGCCTTAAAATCATCAATAATACTCATATAGCTGTGATATTCGACCAATCTTAGTATTATTTTTCGGAGACGCGGTTGCTCCAATAATGTCCAGACACGTTGTAGTCGGTTGCCGTGGTTCATCTCTAGGCAAGACACCTGAATTCCATTGCGTCTGCACTAAATAGTCTTTTATGTGCTGATGTGCATTAACATCAAAGAATAAATAATATTTTGAATATGATTTATATTCTTAATGCAGAGACTATATTACTGTGGTAAATTTAAGTTTAGAAAGGAAGCACAAATATTGAACATTGTGATATTTTATGATTCACACGTGCAAATTCTTCTACGAAAATCAGATGCTGGATGTTTCAAAGATATAAAAACATACACTACACTTCAGATATGAAATAGTTTATTGCATCTACCTGAGAGAAATCAAAAGTACAATCTGCCATACCTAACTACTTTTGGGAAGTGAGAAAATAGCTTTCGAAGACACGTGGATGCTTATTAAAGTGTAATTTGTACAATACATTGGTTCATAGAACTTTGAATACTGCAAGTGATTGCTTAATACAGGATACCTTTACGACATGTTTGACTGTATTGTTATTTGTATCCACTTTTCCATTAGAAAACTAAACACTTTCTGGCAAATTATGGGGACACGTGTATGCATGGTGATTTCTTATGAGCATCTTATATGTAAAGGAAAATATTGCAATGGGCAGGAAATCTAGCCTCGAAATGTTTTTTTTTTAAAAAAGTAAAACAGGGTGGGTGGATGTTGTCAACATTTACGGTCAACATTAAATTTCTTCATTAATACCTAGAGTTATCCAATGCCAAACGATGGTTGGTATTCCCGTTTGTATTTCATCTTCGCATATAAATTGATTATAAATCATCCTTTGAACTATTTAAATTCATGATGTTACACTATGGATTGATATGTAAATCCATCCTAGGTGTCAGCCTCGTGTCCAGGTTTGTCACATTTGGAACTCTTCCGTTGTTATTTAGCTTCATAAAAATGAGGTCCCTTACGGTATCATCCATTTTAAAGCTAAACATGTTTTTGTTTTTTGAATATTGCAAATTGTGACCATTTGGACATATATTTGCTGTAAGCGAACTTAGCTAATACACTAAGTAATATATAATTTTAATCACAATTAATAACTAAGGTGTGGTTTTGTTGTTAACAGTAGCAATGTACGGTTGCCCCTGCGAACGCGCGCTTGCAGAATTTTTCCTGCGGTTGCTACACAGCGAACGGCAGACCTTTTCCTGCCAGGAGCAGAATTTTGGAGAATTCAGCGGGAAGTATAAAAGGGCTAGTCAGCGTCTGTGCTAGGACCTGGTCGGGTTTCCGAGGGTCGCGTTAAGAGTGCTGTGTGTTCAGACAGTGCGTGAGAAAGTCGTTTTACTATTTTACTACGAAGTCTATATAAGGCAGTGTGCAAAAAAAAGGTAACTCTTTTCTTTATTATTTTCCGCGAATCAGCAATTTACAGTTATTTCACAATGTCTTTATAAATAATTGCCAGGAAAAATAACGTTTCTTATAGTTAATTTTGGACAGGTCAGAAGAAAGTAAGTTCTGAAATCTGCATCTGTATAATCTAAACCTTTCGGGATATTTATTCTTTAATTTTTTTGTTTTAAAATCAGCAACCGTATCTTAAATATTTGTCCAATCAGTTAAATTATATGCATATAGAATTTTTCATGATCTTGTGAGGTCAAGTCAAGTATCTCTTGCAGACCTTATTAAAATAATAATACTTATTACAGTTCAATAGGAATAGGAAATTATGGAATAATAATAATAATAATAATAATAATGTACAAGTCTGATTACGAAGCCACTGAGTATTTCTCAAGGCTCTTTTCGTAAGTTATTTGTTATATAGTAAAGCTACTGAGTGTTTCTCAAGGCTCTTTTCATAAGTTATTTGTGATATTGTAAAGGTACTGAGGGTTTCTCAAGGTTCTTTTCATAAGTTATTTGTTATATTGTAAAGGTACTGAGGGTTTCTCAAGGCTCTTCTCATTAGTTATTTGTTATATTGTAAAGCTACTGAGTGTTTCTCAAGGCTCTTTTCATAAGTTATTTGTGATATTGTAAAGGTACTGAGGGTTTCTCAAGGTTCTTTTCATAAGTTATTTGTTATATTGTAAAGGTACTGAGGGTTTCTCAAGGCTCTTTTCATTAGTTATTTGTTATATTGTAAAGCTACTGAGTGTTTCTCAAGGTTCTTTTCATAAGTTATTTGTTATATTGTAAAGGTACTAAGTATTTCTCAAGGCTCTTTTCTTTAGTTATTTGTTATATTGTAAAGGTACTGAGTATTTCTCAAGGTTCTTTTCATAAGTTATTTGTTATATTGTAAAGCTACTGAGTGTTTCTCAAGGCTTTGGACCTAAGTTGTCAGTTATTATTGTTATAGCCAGGAGTGTTTCTCAAGGCTCTGTTTGAAGTTAACCCATAAGAATATAATTAAATGTTAACCGATGTTTCTAAGTCAATCCCTAGATAATAAATTAATATAAAATCTGAACATTAAAACTTTAGATATTTGTAAATTTTTATATCGAATTCTGTCATAATACACTGTTATTTAAATTAAGTATGTTTGTCCAAAGCCACACAACCACTGTGATATCAAGTCAGTGAGTCATTATATAGAAGTAATGCACCTGTTGTTTGAGTTTTGAATTTGTACTGCAATATGACTTTATGACTGTTATTAAACCAGATGAAACTTAAATTGGAGTTTGCGTTTCATCCCTAATCACATTCTTATAGATAGTATCGCCAATTTCATCATGGAATCACAGAGACCTCTTTGAGTTTATGTCTATGTTTAACTGGGCCTTTATTCTATAAGGAGTTTATCGACACCAAAGAGCACAGTGAGTCATTGAATGGTCACCAAATTATCGGCCAGAGCTATCCCATAACAACTTGTGGTGCCAAGCGGTTGGATCTACTTATTTTGAAGAGTGGATCCAGAGATTCGAACCCAAGCCAAGGACAAGCACAGATACAGTGAGAAGACTTTTCAGTGAAGATATTTTGCTGTTTGTGAGTAAGTTTGGATCAGATCTGCGCATACCATAATCAAGTCCTGAGCTACCTGACAGAATAATGGGTAAGAAGAGGACCCAAGGCCAAGGAGTTGACCATGTTTTAATGGACAAGGACCAGGTTCAAGATGATGGGATGTCGTCCGAGTTAGAAATGAATGCTGGAGCCAGATGTCCAATGGTGGAACTGCCAGAGAGTAGCAAGAATGAATTTGATAAGGAAGACAGGTCACACAGAAGGGAAGAAGAGTTACCTGTGAGTGAAGGGTAAGCAGACATGGCCATGAATAGTGATGACACAGCAGAAGACAATCGAATTACAGGAAAGTGTAGGTCTTTTGATGAGGGAGAAAACAGATCAAGAAGATCCGGCACTTCAGCTATGATGTCACAGACTATGGGAGACAAGTCGAGAAATTATGGAGATACTGTTCATTTAGATGGAAGACAATACTCTATTGATCTAAAAGAAAGTGTTGCAGCTGCAGTAAACACAGCTGTGACTGGGGTTATGAGATATATGTCTGGGGCCATGAAGAATATTGAAATATTATTGCAGGGGGTTTACGGCTAGGGAAGAGCTGTCAAGAGGAGTTACTCCTGCTAGGGGGCCAAAATACTTATTGACTGAGATACGAAGAGACGATAGAGCAGTGACTTCAGCACAGGATAGAATGTCAAGAATAAGTATTGGCAATGCTGATGATGGTAATTTGAGCTCATCAGATGGGAGTGAATCAGAAGTATAGAGATATAGCTCGGGCATTTCTGGATCAAATCTAAGTAGAAGTCGGACCTCCACAAACAGAACTACTGGTATTAGGACCAATGGTGTAAAACTTCCTGCATTTTCTGGGAAAGAGTCCTGGAAAGTGTAGATCAATTGTTTCCCAACAGTAGCAGATAGAAGTAAAATGGACAGAAGAACAGAAATTAGATGAATTACTACCATGCTTACATGGAGCAGCTGGAGATTTTGTATTTAGTCAGCTTCATAACAGTTTCAATAAGCTGGTGCAAGAGTTAAACACAAGGTACAGAGTTATAGAGACGGCCAAGACCTATGCAGGACAATTTAGTAGATGTTTTCAGAGACCTAATGAACCTGTGGAAGAGTATGCTGAAAAACTGAAACGCTTGTATGATAAAGCTCATCCAAAAAGAGATAGGAAGACAAGATGAGAAGATCTACTTACGAGATTTCTGAATGGACTGTATGATCAACATGCCCGTTTTCAAGTTGAATACAAACAGGAACCAACTGATGTAGATGAGGCTGTATACCAGGTGGTGAATTTCATGCAAACACGAAAACATGAAAATGGTAATGACTACCGCTCTGACAGAAAAGTTCAAGAAAATGGCTAGAAGGGCAGCGCAAAAAAAAACCGAGTCAGATGAAAATGAGGAACATGAATCATCTGCGGAGAGATCTGAAATGGATGAACATGTCTACAGAGTGCCCACCAAAATAGCAACATAAAGAATTAAAATTTTGCTCAGTCAAATGGAACAAAAGGGAATCCAAAGAAAGAAGTACAATCTGAGAAACAAAATGAAGAAACCTTAATAGACAAAGAGGATTTTCATAAACAAATGGAAACGTTTGAGGTGGAATTGAGACAAGGTTTACAAAAAATGGATAATAACAAGAGGAAGTTCATTCATCAAGGTAAGGGTCCAGTGAATGAGCAAAGTTATATTTGTTTTACATGCGGAGAGTGCCACTTTTCACGAGACTGCTCATTGACGTTGAAAAAGACCCTAGTGCAAGCAAATGTCTCTCAACAGAAAAATAGAGAGTCCAAATATCACGAGAGACAAGAAGTCAGTGCAAGAAACAACGATGTCCATTCTTTAAACTAGGAAATGCTGGCCTTGAGGGTCAAAGTGCAGCCTTGTTTATAATGGGCCAACTGAATAATTTAAATCAAATCTCACAAGGTGAAACAAATATTATACGGCACAGATTCCAAAATATGAGGGAATCTATATGAAAGAAACTATAGGAGCAAAATTGATTTTTTACAGCGGACACAGGAGCAACAAAAACAATTATATCAGAGTTTACAACAAAATATAAGAAGAGAAACGTCCACGGTGCAAAAGTCTGCAAGTCTGGCAGGAGCAGGTGGCACACCACTAAGAGAATTTGGGAAGGCTATTTTACACATTGAGCTGGGACCATTGAAGCTTGACAGAGAAGTGATTGTTGCGGAAATAGAAGATGAAGGGTTTCTTGGAATAGATGTGCTACAAAATGAAAAAGATGGTCCAGCAGATATTTTACTTAGTAAGGGGATCAATAAACTAAGTGGTGCTTCAATACCATGCATACAAGTTGGCCTCAATGATGACAAGGTAAGGAAAGTTCGGGCTGCAGACCAATACATCATACCAGAATACAGTGAAACACTGATTGCCGTTTTTATAGAAAGGGAGGACGATGCTGATCGAGCTACCAACACAGAATTTATAGTGGAGCTTTGTGAGAACTTTGCAGAGAAATATTCAGTAATCATGGCTCCCAGTCTGGTTGACATAGGTGTATGTCCAACTCAAAACGTTCGATTGTTATATCCATTTTCCACAACCGCATCCATAAACCAATATGCGATAGTGGGCCAGGTACAAAAGCATGATGGGTCACACATCATTATTTGTAATATGGAAGATGCAGAAGAAGCCGGCAATTTCAATGCTGTGCGACGAATTAAACGTCAATCCACTGGCAAGAAATTTGACAAAGAGAAAAAGGAAAGAGTGGAAAATACAAACAAGAATCGTGAAATATCAGAGCAGGCATTGAAGGATGAAAGCTATGAAGTACCAGAGCACTTGAAGGGGTTGTATACTGATACAGTGAAAACAAAGAACATTAGAAAAGCAAAAGCGATAGCAGGATTACTGAGTAAGTTTCAAGATACATTTTCCCGGGATGACAATGATTTGGGTTTAACAACTCTGATAGACCATACTATAGATACTGGTAATGCCAGACCTGTTAAAAAAAACGCCACGAAGAGTGCCTCTAGCATTTGCTGAGGACGAGAAGAAAACTGTGCAAGAGCTGGAAGAAAAAAGTGTGATAAAACAATCAACATCACCCTATGCTTCACCTATTGTGTTGGTCAGAAAAAAAAATGGCAAGGTCAGACCATGTGTGGATTACAGAAAACTGAATACACTGACAAAGAAAGATGCTTTCCCTCTGCCTATAATACGTGATTGTCTTGATGCAGTTGTGGGAGCGTTATTTTTCTCAACCCTTGATTTAACTTCAGGGTACCATTGGATTCCAGTGAAAACTGAAGATCAGCAAAAGACTGCCTTCGTCACAAAATATGGACTTTATGAATACAAGACAATGCCAATGGGATTAACAGGAGCCCCTGAGACTTTTCAACGTCTTGTCGAGTTGGTGCTGCAGGGTTTGCAATGGCAGACTTGCTTAATATATATTAATTACATCATTGTGTTTGGTCGTGGCTTTGAGGAGCCTTTAGAAGAAGTCCTGGTTAATATACAAATGGCTGGCTTGAAACTGCAACCTGAAGTGGAATTTCTGGGTCATATTGTTAGTGAAAAGGGGTTGAGGCCTTGCCCAAGAAACATTATCAAGATCTTAGAGTAGCCAATGCCAAGGAATGTCACAGAGGTGTGTCAAGTTTTAGGCAGGGGAAGCTACTATCGCAGATTTGTGACGGATTTTGCCCAAATGGTGCGACCACTGGTGGACCTTACACGGAAGAGAAAACCTTTTGAGTGGACTTTTCTATGCACTGCAGCACTTGAAAATTTGAAAAAGGCACTGACTAGTCCAGATATTATGGCCTATCCACAACCAGTGGGTGAATTTGTACTGGATACTGATGCATCAGATATCGGCATAGGGGCAGTTCTGAGTCAATACCAAGATAGTCAGGAACGCGTTATAGCTTATGCTAGTCGTGCTTTAAACCAAGCAGAGAAGAACTATTGTGTGACTGACAAAGAACTTCTGGCAGTGCGATACTTTGTTGAATATTTTCGTCAGTACCTACTGGGTAGACCTTTCAAGATAAGAACTGACCATCAAGTCTTGGTATGGTTATTTAAAATAAAGGAACCAAAAGGGCGTATTGCACGATGGATAGAGATACTCTCTGCCTATAATTTCAGCATTGAATACCGACGTGGTGCTAAGCATGGGAATGTGAATGCTCTGAGTAGATGTTCAAATCCTAGAGACTGCATCTGTGTAGAAATTGACATGATGGAACAATTATCTTGTGGTCCTTGTAGAAAGTGTCAAAAGAGGGAGCAAGAGATGATGGGAAGTTTAACTACCCAATAAGCCTCAAAACATATGATTTCCAGACAGCAGAGGGCTCACAGGGGGTTATCTCAGACCCATATTCCGATATCAATTTTAACCCAATAGGTTCTGGACAAGCAGAGGGTCCAGAATCGCTTGAGCACAATTCTAAAACTCTTCAAAGTGTGAAGACACAAGCTCAGTCTTAGAGAGAAGAAGGAACAAGCCAAGATAGAGAGAACACTGAGGTTGTAGCTCCTGGTAGGGAGTTGAGATCTAAAAGTGATCATTGTGTACCATGGGGTGGAAACTACAAACACTAAGAAAATTACAAGAGGCGGATGAAGACATATGCCCCATTTTATCAGCAAAAATGGAAGAATACACGCCCAACGAGCACAGTAATGGCAACAACCAGTCCAGTTTCGCGATACTATTGATTACTGTGGTATTCACTTGCAGTAATGGCGGGGGTGTGGTTCAAGAAATTTTTCAGAAGAGATGGAACAGGAGAACATTTACAATTTGTGGTCTCCAGAGCACTAAAAGGGGAGATAATGTATCCAATACACGATACAATTCTCTAAGGCCACTTAGGATCTAGGAAGACACACGAGAAAACTCCTTAGAGGTTTTATTGGTTTGAAATGAGGGAGGACATCAATAATTGGATCAAGAAGTGTGATATCTGTGCAGCAGATAAGGGGCTCAATAGAAAACCAAAAGCACCTTTGGGATTCAAGGGAGTGGGGGCTCCTTTAAATTGGCTAGCTACAGATGTATTGAGACCGTTGCCAAAAACAAAAAGAGGGAATAAGTACATACTGCTGGTCACTGATCATTTTTCCAAGTGGGTGGAGATTTTTCCTATACCAGAGCGGAAACGTGCGCTCAAAAGATTTTAGATCAAAGTTATTAGTAGATATGGCTGTCCATTAACGCTGCATGCAGATCAAGGAAGAAATTATGAAAGTGTCATATTTTCTGAGCTTTGTAGAATGATAGAAGTTCGCAAAACAAGAACAAGTCCTAGAAACCCAAGATGCAATGGCCAAGACAAACGGTTAAACAGCACCTTGTTGCTGATGACAAAGGCCTACCCTAAAGAGGAACAAGAAGATTGTGATCTGCATTTAGGGTGTTTAGCTGCAGCATACCAAGCTACACCACACGAATCTAATGGTATGACACCGAACCTTTTGATGCTAGGTCGGGAAGTTAGATTGCCTGCCGAGATAGTGTTTGGAAGAGTAACAAGAAATGAAGAAGTTAAAACTTATGGGGAATATGTAGATATCTTGAGGAATAGAATGCAGCATGCTCATGATGTAGCCAGGAAGGATTTAGCAACAGCACCAAAGCGCCAAAGGGATCTGTACGATGTGAAACTGTGCCAGTTCAGTTACAGTTTTCGGGATTTTATTTGGATCCTAAATGAAGCTAGATACAAGGGTATTTCGCCAAAGCTGCAAAAGCTATATGATGGTCCGTTTGTAGTCAAGAAGAAGATTAATGATCTGAATTACATTATTCTACTAGATGAAAAAGGACGGGAGAAGCTGTTACATCATAACAAACTGAAGCCGTATATTGGAGAGAGTCCACCAGAATGGACGACCAAAATACGGAAGAAAATAGCCAAGTTGGATAGGGATACAGAAAAGAGACAAGAATGCAGAAAAATCCAATATTTCAATGAGCGCACCCTCTAAAGTGGAGCCGAATAAGTTTTATCATTTCCATAATTTGCTATTGTTTTTATTTTTTTTTTTATTTTTTTTTATTTTTTTAAATCACAAGGAGGTGCCCTGGACACATGTAACTTGGTCATTGATAAATTAAAAGATGTTATGGAAAAACAAGGGGATATACTCAAGGAGAACACCACCCAGTCAGCAGCTTTAATAATGAAACTTACCGATGCAATCCATGAGCAAACCAAAACCTATATGGAATTGAACAATAACATAGCAAAAATTATAGAACAGCTCGTTGAGAAGACGGGAACCACCAGGAAAGATTCTTTGAAGATAAAGAGAAAAGTGATGGGCAAAGAAATCAAAAAGAAGAGGGGCGCATAAACAAAAAGAAAGAGGAGCAAAGAAATCCAAAAGAAGATGTTCGAGGAAACCATAAGCAGGCCTGTGAGAGAGGAAACCATCAAGAAAGAAGAGACAGAGAACAAAAGGAAAAGTGAAGCAATGAGGGATAGTTAAAAAGAGAACAGAAGAGAGCGATCACCAAAGCGTACTATACTAGGGAGAAGCAGGTTTTGGATACCAATTAGTTATCATGTAGAACTGCTAATTTTACCCTGGTGCATGTAAATTATAGGGATACAAATAAAACAATTGAGTAAATTTGGTTGCTCTATCATTTTTAATTGTTTTAAAATTACCAGGTAAACAAACATTTTGGATGCATTGTAAATTATACCTATGTATATGTTAGGTCAACTTGGACTTAATCCACTTTAAACTGTCAATGTTGCATTTAGATTTAAAGCTACTTTGATTTTTTATACATTTTATACAACCATGCTGAAAACAACAACAACTAAATCATTGCAAGGATTCTTGTATATTTACTGTTTGAGGGGACACTAAACAGAAAAAAAGCAGAGGGTATCGTAATGGGCAGGAAATCTAGCCTCGAAATATTTTTTTAAAAATTAAGTTTATTAATCGTAAGGTCTCACTGTACAGTTTCGTATTTTGACCCCCACCCCCACCAACTTTTAAGGTTGAAAGCATGAGCCTAATTAGCATAAGCCTAGTGTTTATAAATTCAGACAGAAGTTAAGTCTGTGATATGGTTTACATTTACTTTGCGTTAAGCTTGAAAATGGGTTGGCTTGTTTGGTGACTGCATGTCACAGTTAGACTAGCATTGGAGATCAAATGCGTAACTTGGGCTGGCAAATGAACAGCCGACTTAACTTACGCATTTATATATGTATTCTACAGCGGTAAGTATCTCTCAATCGAGATGGTTAAGGGGTGATGAGAAGTATGTTAATTTGTTATAATACCAGTGAACTTTAATCATGCATAAGGCACAAAATGATTCTTTGAGCCTCCTTGTCACAGGAAAATATTCAAAGTAACTCTTTGCTGTCAAAAATGAATGTAAAAAAGAGGGGTTTGTGGTAGTGTCGTTTCAGTACAAAAGCCATCAGTTGTACAAGGAATTAACCTTAATACCTCAGTTAAAATCTTACAAGCATAGTTTCCACAAAAATTATTGGCTAGTTTTTATTTGTATCTTTAATGTAAAATTATTCTCATTTTTCTGCAATATGTCATTGTCGGATGAAAATTCACCAAAACAACTGTACAGTGAGACATAAAGCTCTCTTTGGTAAAATAGGGTGGGTGGGTGTTATCAACATTTACAGTCAACATTAAATTTCTTCATTAATACCTAGAGTTATCCAATGCCAAACGATAGTTGGTATGATTCCCGTTTATATTTCATATTCGCATGTAAATTGATTATAAATCATCCTTTGAACTGTTTAAATTCACGATTTACACCATGGATCGATGTGTAAATCCATCGTACGTAGCAGCCTGATTTCCAGGTTTTTCATATTTGGAACACTTCCGAAGTTATCTCGCTTCATAAAAATGAGGTCGCTTACGGTATCATCCATTTTAAAGCTAAACACGGTGTTTTTTATATTGCAAATTGTGACCATATGGACATATATTTGCTGTATGCGAACTTAGCTAATATACTAAGTAATATATAATTTTAATCACAATTATTAATTAAGGTGCGGTTTTGTTGTTATCAGTAACAATGTACGGTTTCTCCTTGCAGAATTTTTCTTGCGGTTGCTACCCAACGAAAGGCAGAATTTTCCCTGCCAGGCGCAGAATTCTGTTGAATTCAGCGGGAAGTATAAAAGGGCTAGTCAGCGTCTGTGCTAGGACCTGGTCGGGTTTCCGAGGGTCGCGTTAAGAGTGCTGTGTGTTCAGACAGTGCGTGAGAAAGTCGTTTTACTATTTTACTACGAAGTCTATATAAGGCAGTGTGCAAAGAAAAGGTAACTCTTTTCTTTATTATTTTCCGCGAATCAGCAATTTACAGTTATTTCACAATGTCTTTATAAATAATTGCCAGGAAAAATAACGTTTTTTATAGTTAATTTTGGACAGGTCAGAAAGCAAGTTCTGAAATCTGCATCTGTATAATCTAAACCTTTCGGGATATTTATTCTTTCATTTTTATGTTTTAAAATCAACAACCGTAGCTTAAATATTTGTCCAATCAGTTAAATTATATGCAGACAGTATTTTTCATGATCTTGTGAGGTCAAGTTAAGTGTTTCTTGCAGACCTTATTAAAATAAAAATACTTATTACAGTTCAATAGGAATAGGAAATTGCGGAATTATAAAAATAATAATGTAAAGTTTGATTATGAAGCCACTGAGTATTTCTCAAAGCTCTTTTCATAAGTTATTTGTTATACTCTAAACCTACTGAGTGTTTCTCAAGGTTCTTTTCGTAAGTTATTTGTTATATTGGAAAGTCTACTGAGGGTTTCTCAAGTTGTCAGTTATTGTTATAGCCAGGAGTGTTTCTCAAGGCTCTGTTTAAAGTTAACCCATAAGAATATAATTAAATGTTAGCACATGTTTCTAAGTCTATCCCTAAATAATAAGTTAATATAAAATCTGAACATTAAAACTTTATATATTTGTAAATATATCAAATTCTATCATAATAAACTTGTTATTTAAATTAAATATGTTTGTCCAAATGCACACTACCACTGTGATATCAAGTCATTAAGTCATCATATAGAAGTAATGCACCTGTTGTTTGAGTTTTGAATTTGTACTGCCATATGACTTTATGACTGTTAAAAAACCAGACGAAACTTAAATTGGAGTTTGCGTTTCATCCCTAGTCCCATTCTTATAGATAGGATCGGCAACCTCATCAGGGAATCACAGAGACCTCTTGGAGTTTAGGTTTAATTTTAACAACATTATAGTGCCTAGAGTCTTTCCATAATTTGAAGTCTGCTACTACAAGTTGAATATACAGAATGCATCAGTCTATTTAAAGCACACTCATGTTTCCTAGCTCAGGATATTTATAGATCTTTCCGGCAAGGTATAATTTTTAGCAGGCACGGGCAATAACTCTTCTAAAGTAGATTTCATTAAAAGAAAGAAAGAAACCCGATAATTTTATGATAGTGCAAAAGTACTTATTTTGTTCAAATGATTGCAAATTTAATTAATCAATATTATAATTTATATTTTATTCCCGTACAGAAAAACGATTACTCTCAGTTCGGCTTTGAATACTAATTCTTTTTTTTTTTTTGTCCAATATTCTAATATGACCAACCTTTGCCGTGTTATTCTAGTTCATGAATGATTTAAATAGAAATCGCTCCCCTAATAGTTTGTGAGGTCCGGAGGACTTGGGTTACCCTATCAATGACTGCCCAATCCACATTTGACCTTGCATTGTCTTTTCTTTTGAGTGTTTTTAATACAGGGTAAGACATATATAATTAATGTAAAAAGGACATAACGTGCAACATATCACATACAAAAATAAGATACAATAAACACTGATATATAAAAAACATTTAAGACTACATAAATACCTGAACACTTATATAAGCAATAGAAGTAACACAACATATGCAGTTATCTACACTGGAGTAAACACTAAGATTCACTATCACATTTATTAATATATATACACACAAACCAATCAATACAAAAACTTTTTTCAATGGAGTCCTGCAGCAACAAGATTGTCGGGCATGATACAGACAACAAATTAAAGTTCTATACTAGAGTATCCATGAAATGACTTCTCCAATTAAGAATTACTTTCTAAAATCATAATTAAAATTTGCAATAAAATACAATTCCAGCTAGTAATATATAGAGGATATCTACGTTTTTTGAGTAAATACATAGAAATATTTCACGAGTGAAGAAAAAACATTGTATTGTCACGAGTGGCGAAGCTTTTGAAAATGCCAGAAGATAATAAAAAATGTTACCACTTCCTGAGTGAAATATGTTTTGGATATCTACTAAAAAAAATGTAGAGCTTTCTTTGTACTATATATTTTTAAAAGCAAAATTCGTGAATTTGCATGGATTTTCTCTTATCTGTGCCAATGCGATTAACTGCTGCAATATTACATCGATAAAAAGAAGTTCCTAAATTTTACAATAATTGTGGAACAGCAAAGTTTAACAAATTTAGCTTGCAGATATCATGTTTCAAATTGTGTATTTTGTCAAAATAATGACTGTATTCGTATTAAAATGAAGAGATTTTTATTTTTGTTAAGATATTTCATGCGCGGATTTAAAGTGTATTACTATATTTAATTACGAGATTTTTCCTTAAAAATGTGTACCTTTTGTCGTAGAGTATTACAGTATACTGTATGGATGACACATAGCAACGGGTCATGCAAGTGCAGTCAATGACAGTTTCCATGATTCATGTAGAAAGCCAATTATAAAAAGCTAATACTGGAAGCCTACGTTGTGCTGTTTAGAGTTCGTTTGTAGGCATTTTTTGATGGAATCTCACTAATTTCATACATGTACACTAGAGGTTCTACAGTTGAGAGAGAGAGAGAGAAAGAGAGACAGACAGACAGACAAAAGGAGCTGAAGAAGAAGAAAAAAAAGAAAAATGAAATGCACCTAAATATAGAAATACAGCTTTGAATAACAGACATAAAGGCAGATATATTTTGTAAATGGGGAAAAAAAGTAGTTCCAAAAACGATATCACCACTGTGGCGATAAAGGTGGTATCGCCACTACGGCGATATAATTTTTTTGACCACTAATATATGTCAACATCTCACTATGAAATATATAATAAATCACTGAACCATGTTTCCTTGACTTACTTTGTTTTAAAAGCTAATACTTAGCAGATGATTTGAAATGACGGATCTACATCTGAGCCCGAGACAGTTTGCAATTATTTATCACAAACCATGTTTCCTGAAGACTTGAACGAAAATTTTTTGAAAAGGAAATTTACAGAAGTTTAATCTAAACAACAAATTATAGATGAAATACCATAACATGTTATTCAAATCACAATGAGGGTTATTGACTTCTTATTTTTGAATCAATCTCACGATATTGAAATGAAAGCTTGGAGAAATAGATTAGTAGCATATTTGTTGTTTTTTTTTTTTTGTTTTTTTTTTTTTGTTGTTGTTTGCTTTCTAACCGTGACATTCGAAACAGGTGTAACAAAGTTTGAATAAGGTATCTTTTTTTCCGGATACTACTAACTTCTAGCTAGTACGGCGATATCATTTTTATTGCCACTGATATATGTCAACATCTCACTATGAAATATATAATAAATCACTGAACCATGTTTCCTTGACCTACTTTGATTTAAAAGCTAATACTTAACAACTGATTTGGAAATGACGGATTTATGTAGAGACTTGAACGAAAATGTACTGAAAAGGAAATGTACAGAAGTTTAATTTTTATAGTTATCCTTTTCATTGAGAGATGTAACAGCGCCATCTGTTGTCACAATGGGGCATTACAATAATGTTCCATTATGACAACAGATGACGTTGATTACATTATTCAGCTTGCATTATGCTAACATTTTACTTGCAACTTACACTGCGTTACATTGTAACTTTCAGGATGTTATGCATTTTTACCGTTATGGTGATTGACATATGTCATTAAATGAATTGTGTATAAGATACCGAGAAGAGATTTAGAGTTTTATGATGCAATGTAGAATGTTGACGTGTGTAATAATAAAAATGCGCACGTATAATTTATGACCCATCAAGTTTATAAAGAAATATATTAAAAAAACAAACAAAACAAAAACTTATTTTCGATGGAGTTAGACAGCAACAAGATTGTCGGGCAGGATACAGACAACACATTAAAGTTCTATACTAGAGTATCCAAAAGATTATTTCTCCAATTAAGAATTACCACATGGGCTCGTATTGTTGCTTACAACGTATCTATCAGTCATACATGTACTATATAATGCTACAAGGGAGGACACCTCTCTTTTCTAGCGCGACCTATTTACGAATCAACGCTGATATTTCAAGCTACACTTCGCGTATCGTAATAACTTTTGTACCAATGTTTAGCTCAGGCATTCGACCTTTTAATTCTACACAAAGTTTGACTTACTATCATACCTTTAGGGAATGCCAAACCATTTTCCCACGCTACCGCTTGACATGGCCATGATCGCGCCCGCTTAATACGCAACCGTAACGCGCTGAATGGAATACTGCCCTCTCATTGGCCAACCGAAAATGACGTATGGGAAATTTAAATTGCTAGATTGTCGTGAAGAAGCAGACGAAAAGAAATGATGGAATCACACATTGTGTCTTGGTAAGAATGATACAAATATGAAGAAACATCTTTTTTGTTGTTGTAATGTATTAAACCAATAAAGAATTTAAACGTTTTAAAATATATATTTATTCATAGTGATATGTTTTAAATGATTGTCTGTTTATGCTGAAAATAAGTCCTCATCACAACTGATAAATACATGTTGTGTCAAGAATATGTCAATAACAGCAGATTTAAAGAAACAAATGTCAAACATATCTGAAAAATTTATGCAACTTGCAAAATATATGCTTTTAAAGTTAAGATTTTAAACATAATTTGTTAAATGTATCATTGTCGGTCAAAATTACATCATGAAAATAATCTTACTGTCCTCTAAATCCAATGACATGCAATATGAATCAGTTTTATCCTTTCTATAATAAAAGTATGTGAAATTGTCCAGCATTTATTTTTAGAATGCAACAAAAATGTTCTTAAATGCTGAAATAGCTACTGTCGTGTAGGTCTTCAATGTATGATTAATTAATTACATGACAAAATTGAAAAGGTTGTATTTGATAGATTTGTAAGATTGTAATTATTGTCACCAAAGGTAGGGTGGTAAATTTGGGGATGTAGCATTTCCTATAGATATTCCAACTTGACCTGGGCAGTGTCATAAGTTTGTTCCTGTTAACTGCATGTTCTGAACTTGTAGGATTTTGAAGCATATATATATATATATATATATATATATATATATATATATATATATATATATATATATATATATATATATATATATATATATATATATACAGCACAACATTCTAGGATATATTATTAACATATTTGTACCAGATTTTGTTACATAGCGGTAAATTACTCCCTTAGTACCCAATATTGCCAAAGTTTAATCCCCATTGAGGCATTTAATGAGGGTCATGGACTCATGGTCACAACTCCCTCTATCTCTATTTTGGAGAACAAATATTATAGCCTTTTTAAGTTTTAAGGTTACAAAAGGGGGGAGAGGATATTCTGCTACAGCCCATCTACCATTCTGTCAATCCATTCATCCATTATCTATATGAATCTCCTCCAACACTGCTGAATATACTGGTATGAAACTTTTGCATATGTTTGGGGTTGATGAGTAAAGTTCATAAGGTGTTAGAATTTTTATATTACCCCTAATGTGGAGAAAAGAGGACGAGGCTGTTTTTCAATATTTTCAAGTTTTTATGTATCACATGCGAGGGCAACTATATGACCTATATATTGGATATTAGGATAAAGATCTTAAGCTATCCATATAACGTTTGCCCCTTGATCATAATGTTGCAACTGCTAAGTCATTCCCTAGGGTAAGGAACTCTATGCCTGTAGTTCAACACTATTATGATCCAAACACTATAAGCATATAGACATTTCAATGGCATTAAGATATATATATATATATATATATATATATATATATATATTCAATACTGACTGATGTATCAGGACTAACACCCAGGAACATAACTGGGAAGCACAGGGATATGCAATGATGAGAAATGTAACAAATTATAATGCACATAAAAGTGTACAGTCTGGACATATCCATTCCTCCTCCTGGAGCTCCAATTCATCTCCTAGCAAACCTATGCACTCATAATGATGCCATGTATCACACATATCACAACAAACACTATCAACTATACAATCCTCCTGACATCTTTCACATGGGCACTTAGTTGCCTTTGATCGTTTCCCTTTCCTGTTCTTTTCTTTACTCCGTCCATGCTTTCCTTTTTACTATTCTATTCAGGCTTCCTTGTGGTTCTGATGTTGAAGAATCATCTGATCTGTCCTTCCTCAACTGACTTTGTTTAGAGCTTACTTGTTTCTCCGAAAAAGATGCTTTTTCTTTACTGTTTCTTCTCATTTGAATTTGCTTCCTGTGTGCCTCTTCCTTCCTAGCCTTAACTTCTCTCTTGAATTCCCTTCTAAACTGTGCAGATGACATTAACAAATATTTACTCACTACCTCCTGTTGTAACTTCTGAACATGTTCAGGCAAATATTCATCATCTTTCAATGTTAAACGTCTGTGACCACTGTTGGTTCAGTGTCTCGTTTTACAAAACCCTTGATGTTACAAACTCATAAAAGTTTTTGCCATACAAATTGACATTTTCCATTGTTTCCAGTTTTCTGATGACTTTGTCCAACTCTTGGAAGAAATGAAAGGTTTTATCACTTTCACAGCACAGACCCCTCCTTACATTTTGCTTTCTCTGTATCTCAATCAGGGAAACTTTATCATCTGATGTATCCATTAGGTCAGTTTCAATCAGGGAAACCTTATCATCTGATTTATCCATTAGGTCAGTTTCAGATTGGAATAGTGTATCTAACATCTTTGCTTGATAATGCAACTGGTTCACATAATGTCTGTGATTATTGCTGTACAAGTTTTTTCTGACAGCACTTCTTTGTCTATGTCTGAGTGTTGCAACACACCAACCAGCTATATATCTGAGTTTTCCTCTTCCGCTACTTGTATCTTCAAAGACTTTTCCTTCTTTCTGCGACTGTTCTATCGCTCTTGCTTTGAATGGATCAGAGACATCAGCCACAAGTTTAGCCCTCAGCTTCTGCAATATCCCAAAAACAACTCTAAAATGGATAAATCTCAGATCTGTGCACAATAAAAGCTGCCTTACATAAGTTCTGTACTCTTCTGTTCTGATAAATGTTGTGACTGCAGCATAAAATTAAGTTAATGTTTGGTTACTGACATTTACTTCTGACACAGTATTTTGAAATAAACATTTCAGTTTGAAGTAAATGTTTCTGGCAAAAGACTCAGAAACATGCTTGTTGGCTTTAATAATTTGCATTTCTGTATTCAAGTCAATCTGTTCCTGAGTCTGTGGGGTCTTATATGTAATCATATCAATCAGTTCATCTATTTGTATTGCTGTAGGCATTGGATTATCTGAAGTTTGTGCGAAAGTACTTTCAAGTATATCCATTGCTTTTATCACCTCTTCATCATCATCACCGTCATTTTCACTATCATCTTTCACTTCCACACCATCTTTATCATCACGGTGGTCAGCATCAGTAGCACATTCCTGTGTATTCTCAGGACAGTTTGAGTGGTCAATAGAAACAGGCACTCTACAGCATTTCAGTGTTTCATTAACTGGACAAGACACAGACTCATAGAATGTTTTGATAAACTGAGGTTGACTTCTAAGTAGACAGGATCCGAAGTCTTTCACTCTTAGTCCCTTCTTTGATTTTGCCCTGCCAACAGCTACCCCAATTTGCCTAGGCATTGTCATGTTTCTGCAATCAATTTCAAGTCTGTCTATTGTCATTCCCTGTGCTTTATGCACTGTTAAAGCAAATGCAAACTGAAGAGGCAACTGTTTTTTACAGACAGTCGTTTTTCCTTCCTCAGGTTTATAGACTGTAAAAATGTATCTGTGAATTTGAATTGTCTTATCAATACCATGAAACTTCACTGTAACACTGTCCTTATGCATCTCCAGAACAATCCCTCTAAGTCAATTTACCAGTTCATCAGACAAATTCACAATCAGAATTACAGGAGCTCCTACTTTAAGGTACAAATGCTTCGGAGCACTATAAGACGATAATGTTACTGTATCACCCTCATCTATACTGTGACATACTTTGACTTCACCTGAATACAACATTAAGACATGTTTCAACATACATGGACATTGATTGTATGTACAGACTTTTAACAATGTTTAATTGTGTCTGACAAAACACTTTACACATATATAACAATATTGAAAGATATAAATATATATTTCATAACATCTTTATAGTCACAAAACTATATTTATGCAATGATATAAACATGTGCACAATGAAATCATGTATGGTGGATACTTCAAAGAGATTATTTTCTGACCATGTCCTATATTTTCATTCACTGCTTGGCTTTGTGGGTTTAACACCATTTATTAGCACATGACAGGTTATACATGGCGGCCAGTATATATGGTAAGGAAGAACTTGGGAAGAATCACAGTCCCACTGGGAGCTACTGGCAAGCTTTATCACATACCCATGTTGGCCAAGCCAAGCCCCAAACCCATGTGGACAGAGGTGAAATGTGAGTGATATGCAAAGGTGATTGCCTTACACCACTCGACCACCGTGGGTCCCTAATTCTCCACTGAAAATACGTACATTGCTTAGAAATACAAGTGTACAATGGTCATGTTATACATGTGTCTTTTATATACAGGACACCTGTATAAAGATTTTTTTCTGGAGATTGCTGTAAATATAATTTATGGACAAGTGTCCTTTATAGAGAGGGTATAGAGAGGGTTTCATTCAAGACAGGTTTAACTGTAATTCCAATCATGGATTTATTACTGGTACACTCATTTCATTTCTCACTGAAGGTTGATAGAAAGACTCCAAGAATATCGAGAGGGGACTGTAATATTTAGTGAACTCGTGAAATACTGTAAAGGTGTTTCTTCAAAGGCACTATCAGCACTGTTAGTAAAACTGTTCCCTCATGCGAAGAAGGCCAGAAGACGCAATTCTTACAAGAAAGACGTATTTTATGAGGGACTCTCCTATGTCTCAAAAGTGAATTTTCCAAATGATGTCAAGTTAACTTTAGATGAACTGAGAACCTGTATTCCTAGAGATGTGCTGGTTCTACCTTCACTGAAAGGTTTGATAATTGGTATTGAATCTTCCATTAATGTTGATAGCAACATTATCATGAAAACAATCAATATCTCAGAAACAAGGTGGGAGCTTACTGTAAGAAATAAAACTGTCACCCGGTGTGAATTAGGTGTTAGCAATGAATTCTCATGTACACAAAGATTTCTGCAGAGGATCATATACATTGTCAAGAAGATGTCGGTATGCAGTGGTGTGCCAATATTGGACTCCTCTATATCTGAAACTTCATTGACAGTAACTGAAAAAGTGAGACTGCACAGTTCTGATGTTTATATATTGGCACTGCGTTCCAAATTTTGTCATCAGATTGTTCCGTGGGGATTTACCAAATACTGTCAACGCTATAAGAGTAACAACATACTGAAAGAGCCACAAAACACACCAAAGTGAAGATGGGGAGACAGTTGAACTAAGTGAGGAAGATAGCAAAGACCTGCAAATTTTTTTAGAACAGTGCTTTCCCAAAGCACCTGAGGATATGAAATTGTTACTTCAGTCTCAATGTGCTGCTTTGAAGACAAACAGTCACAATGGAAGATGATGGAATAAGTGAGTGATCAGCATTTGCCTGACGCTGTGGGTAAGGAGCCCACGCACATATCAGGATATAGTAGACAGTAACATGTTGATCCTTCCAACAGGTCGGCATTTGCTTGACACTGTGGGTAAGGGGCCCACGCACATATCAGGATATAGTAGACAGTAACATGTTGATCCTTCCAACAGGTCGGCATTTAAGAAGGTACAAAAACAAAGTCCCACAAGAAACAGGGTCACAGGAAGAAGTTTTTCTGTGGATGTATCAGGCTGCAAAAGATGGAAATGTTCCTGAGAAGGGATGGGCTGGTGGTTTGATTCATGATGATACAAAAATTCAACAGGACCTTGTACTGCAGATGACAGGTGGCAAGCCTCATTTAATTGGATGGGTTGACACCGGGGATGAAGGCAATGATCTGAGAAAACTGTACGACGGGGAAATGTTGAACAAAAGCTGGCAACAGAAGTAATACAGATATATTTCTTGGGATACACTGGCTTCAGATTCCCAATATGTCATTATCCAACATGTAGTGTGAAAGCTTCTGAACTGCACATCATGATATGGGATGTCATTGCTAGGTTACAGGATTAGGGATTTTCTGTAGATTACATCTTACAGGATGGAGGTACAGAAAACAGGCAATTTATAAAATCGCATTTCAATGGGAATCCAATTGACAGTAAATACATGACTGTAAACTTAGTGAATCCAAGTAAATCAGTGGCAATGTCCCAAAACTTTTCACTTAATATAAAAAAATCAGAAATAGTGTTATGAAAAGTGGTGACAGTAAGGGTCTTCATACAAGGAAGCTGAAACTGAAAGGCAAGTACATTTTTGGACAAACTGGATCAATGCAGTACATTGGGATCGGGAGGTGCACAGCAGACCACTACATCACAAAGTTTCAGACTCTCACTTGTATCCAAATTCAGGAGAGAAGATGCAAAATCATCTGGCTGAAGAAATGTTGGATTCCAACTCTCTTTTCCTGACTCTTTATCAGGCAAGCGTACAGGATGGATCACACCTTAGCAGTACAATAGAACTGCTGGAAAACACCAGTAAAATGATATCTATCTTCAGAGACCATCGACCTGTCAAGATTGTTGATGATGAGCATCTACAATATTTGCGGGATATTGCAGAATGGTTCACATATTGGCGTCATTTAGCCATGAATGATGAAAGCATAGCCAAAGGTGAAAGATCAAAATGTTTACTATCTGTTGAATGCTGTGATGATGTGGAATCTATGTTAGTAACATTTCCAGAGTTATTCAAGAGACATCTTGAGGAGTTTCCTCATGGTGGAGTAGTGTCATCAAGGTTCAATACTGACATATTGGAAAATCACTTCTGTCAAGAACATGGCCTCCACAATGGGAATGCTACACATCCCTCTTACTCAACATATTGTTCAACTGTTAATTCTATCATACTTGGAATCTAGAGGCAGAAAATCAAATAGTGGTATTGCTGCAGCCAAGCCATTTACTTTCTATGTGAATGAACCATTAACAAAGAGGAGAAAGAAGCAGGAGTATCTAAGAGTTTAAGTTTGCGGATTTTTTCATCATGCACTTTGTAAGGATATATATTTATGCTGTATCATGCAAGCTTGTTCGTAAACGGAAAAAAGGTTTATCGGAACTGCTGTGGAAACATTTTTGCTGAAAGTATTACATGTATTTGATATTTAAAGTGAACAAAGTATTTGTGCTTATGTTTCATGTGTGGGGGTGCAATGATGGGAAAGGAACATGCTTATTGTTTCAACAGCCCTAGTAATAACATCAATTCATCTAAAGCTTATGGTCTTATAACAATACAAAGATACTTTAACTGAGAGTTTAACCAAGAATTTCAAATGATGCTGACCTGTTTTCAAGGGCATATGGAAAGTTGGAGTGCATAAATATGAAAGGGAAATGCTTAGTTAATAAACAGTCCCCATATGACAGCAATCCTACCAAGAATATGAAACTTATGACAGGCAAGAAAAAAAAATTACCGCGAGTAATAGACATTGTAAATTAATGAGGGATCTGCACTTACCTTCCATATCCACCAAATTGTCAGAGTTGCACTTTTCAACATCATGATGGGCTGATCACCAGGTGGTAGTGGATGTTCCAATCTTTGTAGCAGACTTTCTGTGTCTCTGGAGCACTGTACACCCTCACTCAATTCATGTACAGCTTTAATTAGGTCTCCTGTAAGATGTTTAGTAAACATGTATATGTGAACTATTTATTGTGTTCAGGAGATATAACCAAATATATTTTGCTTGTTTATATATTTCACAGGCAAGTTTAAACACGTCGCCTGGGTAAAAATAGCAATGTGAAAACTTTGCTGAAAATATTTATAAAAAAGGCTGTGTTTGTAAAGCGTGTTTTCCTGTGCTTCTCCAGTTTGACCTCCACCCCAAAGTGTGAGCCTCTTGGGTAGGTCATTACAGGAGCAAGAGCCAGTAGCTGAGTGAGTATGTGACTTCGTCTTTGCATCCCCAGCATATATATATATATATATATATATATATATATATATATATATATATATATATATATATATATATATATATATATGGTAAGGATCTTAACAGTTATTAAGATATAACCCAGAGGGGGTTGTCCCTTTTAAAGTAAGGATGTACCCCATGGCCAATGTCATTTGTATGTATTACATGTCTTTTCATGACCAGTCACGTTGTATATGGTTATAGGGTGTGAATCTCAATAGTTTCCAAGTTTAGACCCAAGGGATATGACCCTAGATATAGACATTGACCCTGGGGGACAATTCATTTGCATGTTTATATTTGTCTCTTCATGGCCATTAATTGTGTGTATGGTTATATGGTGTGGATTTCATTGTCATGATGATGTTTCTAAAATAAACATCATACATGTATATGCATTAAAAGAGAGAGATATTAGATATATGGGGATGTGAATCTTCAGCATTTTTGGTACACATCATAGCTTTTATGACTGTTTGAAATTGCCAACCTTGTCAATGTCCTAGAGGTTAAAGTACAATCATTATATTGGGTGGTGGGTGATTGGGGTAGGGGTGGTATATATTTTTCAGATGTTTTGTGTAAAATTAATTTTCAAATCAGGATATATGCCAATACACTGGATCTTTTTATGGACATGTGCTTGCCCAACTTACACATCTTATGCAAATCTGTGTTTACCTAAATTGATTATATCTCTAACCACCTACATAATTTATAATCTGTGTATGCTTATACACACACATTACTCTGCATCCATCCCCCCCCCGTCTCTCTTTCTCTCTCTCTCTCTCTCTCTCTCTCTCTCTCTCTCTCTCTCTCTCTCTCTCTCTCTCTCTCTCAAATATATCAGAGTTCTTGGGTTCATGGTGTGAAAATCAGATTAATAAAAAGTTAATTCTTTGTCATGAACTGAAGATGAAACTATTGATTGCAACAAGTGATGTCCATTCCAAGTTAATGTAAACAAGAAGATGCATCAAAAATTGTCTTGTATGTTGATTATTACCTATGTGTGCAAACAGAAAATTTTTATTGTCACTGGACATAATATTACTCCTCTGAATGATATCTCAAAGAAAACCTATGTGGGATCAGGAATACATATCGAGAGCCCACATGATGCACAACCTTACTGATTTGGGGATTCCAGGAATATATGTAGTATTGTCTAAGAACCTTGGCGGCTCAGGTACTTCTTATATAGCTCTTCCTCTCTCTCTCTCTCTCTCTCTCTCTCTCTCTCTCTCTCTCTCTCTCTCTCTCTCAATACAAGATATACAGGTACATATTTAAATTTAAGAATATATGTATATGTGTGTGTGTGTGTGTGTGTGTGTGTGTGTGTGTGTTTAAGTTGTTACCCTCACACATTCAAGTGTTGGAAATGAAAAAAGATTGAAAGAAGAACTTTAGAAAGGAAGTACAAATATTGAACATTGTGATATTTTATGATTCACACGTGTAAACTCTTCTTGGAAGATCAGATGCTGCATGTTTCGAAGACATAGAAACATACACTACTTTTAAGATATGAAATACTCTCTTCCATCTACCCAAGAGAAATCAAAAATACTGTCTGCCATACCTAACTACTTTTGGAAAGTGAGAAAAATAGCATTCGAAGACACGTGGATGCTTATTATAGGTTAATTTGTACAACACATTGGTTCCTAGAACTTTGAATAGTGCAAGTGATTGCTTAACACGGGACACCTTTAAGGCAGTTTTGACTGTATTGTTATTTGTATCCACTTTTCCATTAGAAAACTAAAAAAACTTGCAGGCAAATTATATGGACACGTGTATGCATGGTGATTTCTTGTGAGCATATTGTATGGCTCCATATTATAGTGCCGAGATCCATTCCATAATTGGAGTCCGCTACTACAAGTTGAATGTACAGAATGCACCAGTCTATTGAAAGCACACTCAGGTTTCCTAGGTCAGGATATTTATAGATCTTTCCGGTAAACTGTTATTTTAGCAAGCACGGGCAATAACTCTTCTAAGGTAGATTTCATTGAAAGAAAGAAAGAAATCCGAGAATTTTATGATATAGCAAAAGTACTTATTTGGTTAAAAATGATCATGAAATTGTTTTAAATCTTTATATTTTTTACATATCGTTCCTGTACAAAAAAAAATGATATTGTCAGTTGGGTTTTGAATGCTAAGTTTTGACTTGTGCAATATTCAAATATGACCAACCTTTGCCGTGTTATTCTTGTTCATGAAAGATTTAAATAGGAAGCGGTCCCCTGTTAGTTTGTGAGGTCCGGAGGACTTGGGTTATCCTATCAATGCAGCCCAATCCATATTTGACCTTGCATTGCCTTTTCTTTTATTTTTTGAAATTTTTAAATACACAGTAACACATATATAATAAATGTAAAAAAGATATGAAATGTAACATATCACATACAAAAATAAGATAGAATAAACACTGTGGTATAAAACACATTGAAGACTAAAAGAATATGTTACATAAATACTTGAACACTTATATAAGCAATAGAAGTAACACAACATACACAGTTATCGACACTAGAGTAAACACAAAGGATCACTATTAGATAAAAATAAATCAGTACCAGGATACAAAGTATATAGAAAAAAAGAAAGAGTAGGAAAGTATGTTGATACACAAGGATGACCCAAACCAATTATAAAAAGGTAATACTTGAAGTCTACATTTTGCTGTTTGGAGTTCGTTTTTAGGCATTTCTTGATGATTTCATACATGAACAGTAGAGATCCTACAGTTGACCCATTCTTAGACCTGTACATCTTGTTGTGGAGAGAGACAGACAGACAGACAGACGGAGCAGAAGAAGAAGAAGAAGAAGAAGAAAAATGAAATGCACCTAAATATAGAAATACAGATTTGAATAACAGACATAAGGGCAGATATATTTCCTAAAAGGAGAAAAAATAGTAGTTCCAAAAACGATATCGCCATCTCCCACTGATATATTTCAACATCTCACTATGAAATATATGATAAATCACTGAACCATGCTTCCTTGA
Organism: Margaritifera margaritifera; assembly: GCA_029931535.1. NCBI lineage: Eukaryota > Metazoa > Mollusca > Bivalvia > Unionida > Margaritiferidae > Margaritifera > Margaritifera margaritifera. The sequence goes on along the minus strand of JAQPZY010000513.1, from coordinate 104,328 downwards.
CCTACTTTGTTTTAAAAGCTAATACTTAACAGCTGAATTGAAATGACGGATCTACACCAGATTCCCAGATATTTTACAACAAGCCATGTTTCCTGAAGACTTCAACGAAAATGTATTGAAAAGGAAATTTACAGAAGTTTAATCTAAACGACATAACACAGGTAAAATACCTTAAAATGTTTTTCAAGACACAATCAGGGTTATTGACACCTTATTTTTTAATCAATCTCACCATATTGAAATGAAAGCTGGAGAAATAGATCAGTGGCATATTTGTTTTTTGTTGTTGTTTGCTTTATAATCGTGACATTCGTAACAGGTGTAACAAAGTTTGAATAAGATATCTTTTCTTCCAGATACTACTAACAGCTAGTGTATTAAACTCATCAATAACATACTAACAGAGTTGAGGTATAGCATCTGTTTTAGTATTACTGTTAGGATCCGCGTTACCTCAGTGGCCAGAATGCCGGACTTAACGGCCAGTTAGGTGCTGGTTCAAATCCTGCCCAGACCATCACGCGTCGGCTGCGGTGGTGTGTCTCTAACCACAACCAGGCGATTCCCATTGCCTCTGCACTAAACAGTCTTTCATATGCTGATTTACCGTTAATCGTCAATGGAACAAATTATGTCGTGAATATGATTTAGAATTTCCTTACTGTGGCAAGTATGTTACTGTGATATTGGCAAATTGGACATTTTGTTGGAGTAGTGAAGATCAAATATTGAATATTTCTATATTTTGATTCACATGTGTAAATTCTTAGTGAAAGATCAGATAGCGTATGTTATGAAGACACACTGGGATAAACATACACTCAGACACAAGCACAGAGCACTAAATGAGGACTTTTAATTTTTTGTTTTTTTCTATTGCAACATACGGCAAGATAACCAGAGCTTGAGGGTGGAATCGGGATTGGTGGATAAGTCTTCCATGCTAAGAATGTGTAATATGTCGCACATGCTATAGTTATCCTTTTCATTGAGAGAAGTAACAGCGCCATCTGTTGTCACAATGGGGCATTACAATAATGTTCCATTATGACAACAGATGACGTTGATTACATTATTCCAACTTGCATTATGCTAATATCTTACTTGTAACTTTCACTGCGCTACATTGTAACTTTCAGAATGTTATGCATTTTTACCGTTATTGTGATTGACATATGTCATTAAATGAATTGTGTATAAGAAACAGAGAGGAGATTTAGAGTTGGAATGATGCATTGTAATGTTGACGTGTGTAATAATAAAAATATGCACGTATAATTTATGACCCATAAAGTTTATAAAGAAATATATTTTAAAAAACCAAATAAAACAAAAACTTATTTTCAATGGAATCCGACAGCAACAAGATTGTCGGGCAGGATACAGACAACAAATTAAAGTTCTATACTAGAGTATCCAACAAATTTTTTTTTTTTTTAAAAATGCCTTCTTCAATTAAGAATTACTATCTAAAATCATAATGAAATATTCCAATAAAACACAATTCAAACTAGCTTTATATCACTTAACCATGTTCCCTTGGCCTGTTTTGATTTAAAAGCTAATACTTAACGGGTGATTTTGGAATGACGGATTTATGTAGAGATTTGAACGAAAATTTATTGAAAAGGAAATTTACAGAAGTTTAATCTAAACGACATAATACATATGAATCACCTTAAAATGTTATTCATGACTCAATGAGGGTTCTTGACATCTTATTTTTTAATCAATCTCACGATATTGATATGAAAGCTTGGAGAAATAGATCTGTGGTATATTTGTTTTTTGTTGGGGTTTTTCTCGGTAATATTCGTAACAGGTGTAAGAAAGATTAAAAAAGATACACATTATCCTTCCTGTTATTGCTTCAAGCAAAGGCCTTAAAATCATCAATAATACTCATAAAGCTGTGACATAGGACCAATCTTAGTATTATTTTTCGGAGCAACGGTAGCTCCAATCCTGCCCAGACACGTTGTAGCCGGTTGCCGTGGTTCATCTTAGGGCAAGACACCTGAATTCCATTGCCTCTTCATTAAATAGTCTTTTTTGTGCTGATGTGCGTTAACATCAAAAGAAATAACTAATGTAATGAATATGATTTAGAATATCCTTAATGCGGGAACTATATTACTGTGGTAAATTTAACTTTAGAAAGTAAGTACAAATATTGAACATTGTGATATTTTATGATTCACACGTATAAACTCTTATTGGAAGATCAGATGCTGGATGTTTCAAAGATATAAAAACATACACTACACTGAAGATATGAAATGCTCTCTTCCATCTACCCGAGAGAAATCAAAAGTACAATCTGCCATACCGAACTACCTTTGGGAAGTGAGCAAAATAGCATTCGAAGACAAGTGGATGCTTATTAAAGGTTAATTTGTACAATACATTAATTCCTAGAACTTTGAATACTGCAAGCGATTGCTTAATACAGGATACCTTTACGGCAGGTTTGATTGTATTGTTATTTGTATCCACTTTTCCAGTAGAAAACTAAACACTTTCTGGCAAATTATGGGGACACGTGTATGCATGGTGATTTCTTGTGAGCATATTATATGTACAGCAAAATATTACAGTGCCTAGCGTGCTTCCATAATTTGAAGTCTACTACTACAAGTTGAATGTACAGAATGCACCAATCTATTTAAAGCACACTCAGATTTCCTAGGTCAGGACATTTATAGATCTTTCCGGTAAACTGTTCTTTTAACAAGCGCGGACTATAACTCTTCTTAAGTAAATTCCGATTAAAAGATAAAGAAAGAAACTTGAGAATTTTATGATGTAGCAAAAGCACTCCTTTTATTCCATTGACTGTAATATTCAAATATGACCAGCCTTTGCAGTGTTATTCTTGTTCCTGAAAGATGTAAATAGAAATCGCTCTCCTAATACATTGTGAGGTCCGGATGACTTGGGTTATCCTACCAATGACATTGCCCAATCCACATTTGACCTTGCAGCTTCTTTTTTCTATCGTGTTTTCGGAAAGAAAATTAAACAAACCCACAAAACATTTGCCTCTTATTTGGATATGATGAACATATGAGAGATAATAATACATATATAATATATGTAAGTAAAACCTACCATGCAACATATCACATACATAAATAAAATACAATAAACACTGGGATATAAATCACATTTAAGAGTTAATGAATATATTACATAAATACTTGAACACTTATAGAAGCAATAGAAGTAACACGACATATGCACCTATCAACACTTGAGAAACACTAAGGAACACCATGAGATAAAAATAAATCAGTACCAGTATAGAAATTACATAGAAGAAAATAAAAAGGAATATGAAAATATGTTGATACACAGGTATGACCCATCAAATTTAAAAAGAAATAAATTTAAAAAACCAAACAAAACAAAAACTTAATTTCAATCGAGTTCGACAGCAACAAGATTGTCGGGTAGGGTACAGACAACAAATTAAAGTTCTGTACAAGCAGTGCTGGGTTACCCAATAGGCAGACTAAGCACGTGCTTAGGGCACCAGCAAAACAGGAGAAGAAAAAAAAATGAGAAATTACTGTTTAGTATTGTGTTTATTTTGAATTACATATGGGGGCATAGGGCCATTATCTTTTCAGAGCTTAGGGCCTCTAAAGGTCTTAATCCGGCCATGTGTTCAAGATCATACAATAAATGACTTCTCCAATTAAGAATTACTATCTAAAATCAGAATTAAATATTCCAATAAAACACAATTCAAACTAGCTATATATCACTGAACCATGTTCCCTTGGCCCACTTTGATTTAAAGCTAATGCTTAACAACTGATTTTGAAATGACGGATTTATGTAGAGACTTGAACGAAAATTTATTGAAAAGGAAATGTACAGAAGTTTAATCTAAGCGACATAATATATATGAAATGCCTTAAAATATTATTAAAGACTCAATGATTTATGTGATTTTTCATGATTTGTGTGCTTGTTGTCTGTCTTCGTCTACGTTATTGTGTTCATCATGCATTGGCTTTTCTGTTGGAATGTGTTTCATCATCTTCTTGTTTTGGAAACGAGAACTATTAGACTTTTTCTCAGCCTTCTTGCTCCACTGCTACAACTACCTTTGTTGTTGGACATACCGCCATCACGTGATACTCGCCAGTCCACCCGTTTATGCTATGATGGACCCTCATTAATTGCTTTAAATGACCACTCCTTCGCTCTCCACACAACATTGTGCACTAAACTAAACGACCTGGGACTACATTCATCATTACTTAAATGTAAGCGGAAGCGAAAAAAGAAACGTTGTTTCAAAGCTGGCAGGCGTAGAACAGGAAGAAGAATTTCAGTTATCTCCCTTTCGCCATTTCCGGCACGACAATTTGAAAACTCGGCCGTTAATTTCAATAACTTAATTCAAATTCCTCTGAAATCGTCAACCTTTGTGTCAACTATTGAAAAAGATACCACTGTGCATCGCATTATTCAATGCCCAATCAGTAGGACCACCGGACAAGCGCAAAGAAATAGTTAATTTTATCAACGATCAGAATATCGACATCTTTTTCCTGACAGAAACATGTCTAAAAACATCAGACGATGAGCCCAAGTGCGCGGATCTAACACCCCCAGGTTACTCCATCAAGTCGTTCCACCGCCACTCCCGCGGAGGTGGAATTGCTGTCATCGTAAAGAACTCCATGATCAACCGTCTTAATCACACTACAACCTTCAATTTCTACCACACATCGTTTGAACTAGTCCAAACCACACTCACACTGGAACAAAGGTCAGTCCATTTTTTCTGCCTCTACCGCCCTCCTCCTAGTAGAAAAAACAAGCTGACTGAATCGCTCTTTTTGGAGCAGTTTCCGAATCTCTTGGAGTATGGAAATTCGATAGGTGGCAACCTGATTATTCTTGGAGATTTCAACTTTCACTTTCACTGTCCTGGAAACCCATACACATCAAAACTCCTAGATTCCATTCACGTTTTGAACCTCAAACAGTGAGTTAACAAACCTACCCTTAAACATGGTCACATTTTAGACTGGATTCTTCATAGACCTGATGATAATATTCTACAGTCTTCATTGCTATCCCACGAACTTGCATCAGATCACTACTGCATTATATGCCATCTTGACGTATCAGTTCCTAACCCTCCACCTTTATTTGCTACTAAGAGAAACCTCCGTATGATAAATAGAACCCAACTAATGCATGACATCCAAGCAATCCTAACAACTTTGTTACCGCCTACAGCAGATCAACTTGATAACTGCCTGCGTTCATTGCTTGACAAACATGCCCCAGCAACCAAGTGCAGAGTATCAATTCAAAAGTGTTCTCCGTGGTATAGCAGTGTTAGGGACCAGCTTCGCACTGCTAAAAGAGACTGCCGTAAGGCTGAGAGGCTTTGACTTTCCACCAGACTCACTATAAATATGCAAATTTACGAAGCCGCTAAGAAGAATGTTACAAACATAGTCCATGCAGCGAAATCAGCCCACTACAGTACTAAGATCACTGAAAGTTCCAGCTGCAAAGAGCTGTTCCAGATTACTAACAAGCTAATGTCAAGGAACAAATGTACACCACTTCCAACTACCTTCAATCAAGTCGACCTTCCGGACCAGTTTGCAAATTTCTTCCGTGACAAAGTACAAACCATTAGAGATAAGCTTGACAACACAATTTCAACTGACTCATCGTCGCCATACAGTTGCGATACAGAATTTCAGCGGCAACCGTTAGCAGCATTTGAACCGGTCTCTATGGATTTAGTACGTACAATTATGATGAAGAGTGCCCCAAAGTCATGTGAACTTGATCCGATTCCGACACTGCTGCTTGAGTGCTTAGATCCAATATTGCCTTCACTAACTGATGTTATTAATACTTCTCTCTCATCCGGTGAATTCCCATCATTTTTTAAAACTGCCATTGTAAAGCCTCTGCTGAATAAACGAATACTGGACAATAACGATTTAAAGAACTACCGCCCAGTTTCTAACCTCCCATTCATGTCAAAAATCTTAGAAAAAGTTGTTCTATCCCAACTTCTATCTCATCTGAATTCAAACAGTCTTTTTAGCAATGTACAGTCTGCATATCGCCCCCGCCTCAGTACCGAAACTGCCCGTCTGAAAGTAGTTAACGACTTTCTCTCTGCTTTGGATAGTGGAAAGATTACAGTCCTCACCCTCCTTGACTTGTCTGCAGCATTTGACACAATAGACCATGATATATTACTTCACCGTCTCCAGCATGTATTTGGCATTCACGATACAGCCTTACTATGGTTCAAGTCCTACTTGGTCAACAGGACACAAATTGTGTCCGCAAATGGAAAACACTCCAGCCCAGTTGATCTATGTTTTGGTGTTCCACAGGGTTCTGTTCTTGGACCTGTTCTCTTCATTCTATACACTCAGCCGCTCTCAAGTGTCATAGATAGTCATCCAGTGTCTCACCAATTGTACGCTGATGACACCCTAATATACAAATCGAGCCACCCAACTGAAGTTGATGCTACCATCCAAGGTGTAGAGAGGTGTATTTCCGATGTGAAATCATGGATGACATGTAACAAGCTGCAGATGATTGATGATAAAGCTGAAGCAATTCTGATTACAACACAAAGACTTTCTCATTCACATCCTTTACCTCAAACAATAAATATCAGCAACAACAACATTAAATTCACACAGTCAGTACGAAACCTAGGTGTTACTCTAGACAGTACTCTCTCATTGCACCAACATGTCATGAACATATCCAAGGCTGCATATCTTGAGCTGAGACGCATCAGCTCCATTCGCAATTATCTTTCAGTTGATGCCACTAAAACACTTGTGTGTACCTTAGTATTTTCAAGACTGGACTATTCTAACTCAATTCTATCTGGTTCGTCTCAGTATCTACTCCAGAAACTTCAAAAAGTTCAAAACACAGCTGTTCGGATCATTCTTAGAGTACCACGAACAGAGCACACCACCCCTATGCTCTGTACCCTACACTGGCTACCCATTAGATCCAGAATCAGACACAAAATTTGTTCTCTGTGCTACGTTTCATTGACTGGCTTCAGTCCAACATACCTATCTCACCTCACCCATCTGTACACACCTTCAAGATACTTACGCTCCTCTTCCGACATTCGTATTCTCATTATTCCCACTATCAAAATGAAGTCATACGGACAAAGTTCTTTTGCATACCAGGGTCCAGCAACGTCGAACGAATTGGCCACTGAACTTAGACACAAAGACACAGTGATCTCATCCAAGAGCGCTCTTAAAACTCACCTATTTCGACTGCAAGAATAGACCCAAAGACTTAATAATGTTTCCTTACCTTAACTATTTTCAGCATGTTTTTTTTTTTCTAATTTCATTGTGTTTGTTTTTCGTAATCATATCATAATATATGTTTTTAGGTGTTATCTAATGTTGTAAAGCGCTTAGAGCTTCTAAAGATTAGGCACAATACAAAGTCCTCATTATTATTATCATTATTATTATTATTAATGAGGGTTATTGACATCTTATGTTTTAATCAATCTCACGATTTTGAAATGAAAGCTTGGAGAAATAGATCGATGGCATTTTTTTTTCTTTGTTTGTGTTTTATATTATATGATATTCGTTACCAGTGCAACTAAGTTTTCAAAAATATATATATTATCCTCCCTGTGATAGCTTCAAGCAAAGGCTTTAAAATCATCAATAATACTCATATATATATATATATATATATATATATATATATATATATATATATATATATATATATATATATATATATATATAACCAATTTTAGAATTATTTCTCGTAGGTGCGGTGACTCGAATCCTGCTCAGACGCGTTGTACTCGTTTACCGTGGTTCATCTCTAGGCAAGGTACCTGAATTCCATTGCCTCTGCACTAAATGGTCTTTCATGTGTTGGTGTGCGTTAACATCAAAAGAAATAACTAATGTAATGAATATGATTTAGAATATCCTTAATGCGGGGACTATATTTCTGTGGTCAATTTAACTTTAGAAAGGAAAAACAAATATTGAACATTGTGATATTTTATGATTCACACGTGTAAACTCTTCGTGGAAAATCAAAAGCTGCATGTTTCAAATATTTAGAAACATACACAACACTTAAGAAATGAAATGCTCTCTTCCATCAAAAGTACAATCTGCCATACCTAACTACTTTTGGGAAGTGAGTAAAATAGCATTTGAAGACACGTGGATGCTTATTAAAGGTTCATTTGCACAATACATTGGTTCATAGAACTTTGAATACTGCAAGTGATTGCTTAATACAGGATATCTTTAAGGCAGGTATTGTTGACTGTAAAGTTATTTGTATCCACTTTTCCATTAGAAAACTAAAAGCTCTCTGGCCAATTATGGGGACACTTGTATGCATTTTGATTTCTTATGAACATATTATATGCAAAGAAATATATTATAATGCTTCGGATCTTTCCATAATTTGAAGTCTGCTACTACAAGCTGAATGTACAGAATGTATCAGTCTATTTAAAACACACTCAGATTTTCTAGGTCAGGATATTTATAGATCTTTCCGGTAAGCTATTATTTTAGCAAGCACGGGAAATAACTCTTCTTTAGTAAATTTCGTTTAAAAGATAAAGAAAGAAACTTGAGAATTTTACAATATAGCAAAAGCACTCACTGGATTCAAATGACTGTAATTTCTGTCATGATTATTATTATTATTATTATTATTATTATTATTATTATTATTATTTTAAATATCCTGTACATTAAGAATCACTACTGTCAGTTGTGCTTTCAATGCTAATGTTTGACTTGTGCAATATTCAAATATGACAAGCCTTTGCCGTGTTCTTCTTGTTCATGAAAGATTTAAATAGGAATCGCTGTCCTAATACATTGTGAGGTCCGGAGGATTTGGGTTATCCTATCAATGACATTGCCCAATCCACATTTGACCTTGCAGCTTTTTTCTATCGTGTTTTCGGAAAGACAATTAAAACAAACCCACAAAAACATTTGCCTCTTATTTGTATATCATGAACATATAACAGATAGTAACACACATATAATATATGTAAGTAAGACATACGATGAGATATATCACACACATAAATAAAATACAATAAACACTGGGATATATATCACATGTAAGAGTTAAAAAATATGTTACATAAATACTTGAACACTTATAGAAGCAATAGAAGTAACATAACATATGCAGTTATCGCCACTAGAGCAAACACTAAGGAACGCAATAAGATAAAAAAAAAAAAATCAGTACCAGTATGGAAAGTACATAGAAGAAGAAAAGAAAGGAATAGGAAAATATGTTGATACACAGGTATGACCCATAAATTATATAAAGAAATGTATTTAAAAAACCAAACAAAACGTTTCAATGGAGTCCGACAGCAACAAGACTGTCGGGCGGGATTCAGACAACAAATTAAAAAACTGTACAAGATCATCCAAGAAATGACTTCTCCAATTACGAATTACTATCTAAAATCAAATTTAAATATTCCAATAAAACACAATTCAAACTAGCTAAATATCACTGAACTATGATCCCTTGGCCTGCTTTGATTTAAAAGCTAATACCTAACAACTGATTTAAAATGACAAATCTACATATGAGTCCTAGATATTTTACTATTTATCACAAGCCATGTTACCTGAAGTCTTAAACGAAAATTTATTGAAAAGGAAATTTACAGAAGTTTAATCTAAACGACATAATACAGGTGAAATATCTTAAAATGTTATTCAAGACTCAATGAAGGTTATTGAATTGACACCTTATTTTTGAATCAATCTCACAATAGAGAAATAGATCGGTGGGAGATTTCTGGGGGTTTTTTTGTGTTGTTGTTTTCTTACCATAGTGATATTCGTTACAGGTGTAACGAAGTTGTAAAAAAGATATATATTATCCTATGTGTGATTGCTTCAAGCAAAGGCCTTAAAATCATCAATAATAATCATATAGCGCTGTTATAGGACCAATCTTAGTATTATTTTTCGGAGACGCGGTAGCTCCAATCCTGCCCAGACACGTTGTGGTCGATTACCGTGGTTCATCTCTAGGCAAGACACCTGAATTCCATTGCCTCTACACTAAATAGTCTTTATGTGCTGATGTGCGTTAACATCATAGAAATAAATAATGTAATCAATATGATTTAGAATATCCTTAATGCGGGGACTATATTACTGTGGTAAATTTAACTTTAGAAAGGAAGAACAAAAATATTGAACATTGTGATATTTTATGATTCACACCTGTAAACTCTTCTGATAAGATCAGATGCTGCATGTGTCAAATATATAGTAACATACACAACACTTAAGATATGAAATGCTCTCTTAAATCTACCCGAGAGAAATAATCAAAAGTACAATCTGCCATACCTAACTACTTTTGGGAAGTGAGAAAAATAGCATTCGAAGACAAGTGGATGCTTAGTAAAGGTTCATTTGTACAATACATTGGTTCATTGAACTTTGCATACTGCAAGTGATTGCTTAATACAGGATACCTTTACGGCAGATTTGACTATATTGTTATTTGTATCCACTTAAAGATTAGAAAACTAAAAGCTTTCTGGCAAATGATGGGGACACGTGTATGCATGGCGAATTCTTGTGAGCATATTCTATGTAAAGCACAATATTATAACGCCTAGCGTCTTTCAATAATTTGAAGTCTGCTACTACAAGTTGAATATACAGAATGCATCAGTTTATTTATAGCACACTCAGGTTTCATATGTCAGGATATTTATAGATCTTTCCGGTAAGCTATTATTTTAGCAAGCACGGGCAATAACTCTTCTAAAGTAGATTTCATTGAAAGAAAGAAAGAAACCCGAGAATTTTATGATATAGCAAAAGTACTTATTTGGCTAAAATGATAGTGCTTGTATTTTAATTCTTCATATAGTTTATATTTGCAGTCCTGTACAGAAAGAACGATTACCGTCAGTTGGTCTTTGAATAGTAATATCTAACTTGTGCAATATTCAAATATGACCAACCTTTGTCGTGTTATTCTTGTTCATGAATGATTTAAATAGGAATCGCTCCCCTATTAGTTTGTGAGGTCCGGAGGACTTGGGTTACCCTATCAATGACTGCCCAATCCAGACTTGACCTTGCACTGTCATTTTCTTTGGAGTTTTTTTCAGTTCACAGTTACACACATACAATTAATGTTAATAAGACATAAAACATATCACATACAGAAATAAGATACAATAAACACTGATATATAAAACACATTTAAGACCACATAAATACATGAACTCTTATATAAAGAATAGAAGTAATACAACATATGCAGTTACCGACACTAGAGTAATCAGTTAAGGATCACTATTAGATGAAAAATAAATCAGTACCAGTATACAAAGTATATAGGAAAAAAGAATAGGAAAATATGCTGATGCACAAGGATGAGCCATCAAATATATTTTTTCTAAAAAACAAAAAAAAAAAACCAAACAACACAAAAGCTTATTTTTAATGGAGTCCTGCAGCAACAAGATTGTCGGGCAAGATACAGACAACAAATTTAAGTTCTATACTAGAGAATCCAAGAAATGACTTCTCCAATTAAGAATTACTATCTATAATCATAATTAAATATTCCTATAAAACACAGTTCAAACTAGTAATGTTTAGAGGATATCTACGTTTTTTGAATAAACACACACCAATATGTCACAACTGAAGTAGAAACATTGTATTGCTTGTACATATCATGCTTCAAATTGTGTATTTTGTCAATATAATGACTGTATTCGTACGAAAATGAAGAGATTTGTATTTTTGGTAACACTTTTCATGTGCAGATTGATACTGTTGGCGTGGGGAAATGTATAAACATCACAGAGCGGTTGTATCTGAGAGACTTCAGAGCGTAACATCTTCAAACAACAGATTTTAATGATTGTGAGTTTACTTGTAAGGATTTTTCTTCTTTATTTTGTTTCTTTCTACATTTTACATTATTCCAATTTGCGTTATGCTAACATCTTACTTGCAACTTTCACAGCGCTACATTGTTCCTTCCAGAATGTTATGCATTTTTACCGTTATGGTGATTGACATATGTCATCAAATGAATTATGTATAAGAAACAGAGAGGAACTTAAAGTTGGAAAGATGTAATGTAGAATCTTGACGTGTGTAATAACACAAATGAGCACGTATAATTTATGACCCATCAAGTTTATAAAGAAATATATATTTATAAAACAAATGTATTTCCATGGAGTCCGACAGCAACAAGATTATCGGGTAGGATACAAAGAAGAAATTAAGGTTCTGCACTACAGTATCCAAGAAATAACTTCTCCAATTAAGAATTACTATCTAAAATCCTAATTAAATATTCCAATAAAAAGAACAATTCAAACTAGCTATATATCACTGAACCATGTTCCCTTGGCCTACTTTGATTCAAAAGCTAATACTTACCAGCTGATTTGGAAATGACGGATTTATGTAGAGACTTGAACGAAAATTTATTGAAACGGAAATTTACAGAAGTTTAATCTAAGCGACATAATATATATGAAATGCCTTAAAATATTATTCAAGACTCAATGAGAGTTATTGACATCTTATGTTTTAATCAATCCCACGATATTGAAATCAAAGCTTGGAGAAATACATCTGTGGCATTTTTTTTTTTTTTTTTTTTTTTCTTTTTTTAATTCTATAATATTCGTAACCGGTGTAAATAAGTTTTCAAAAAAAATTAAATATACATATATATCTATTATTCTCTCTGTGATTGCTTCAAACAAAGGCCTTAAAATCATCAATAATACACATTTACATATATTTATATATATATATATATATATATATATATATATATATATATATATATATATATATATATATATATATATAGATATAGATATATATATATATATATATATATATATATATATATATATATATATATATATATATATATGAGACCAATGTTAGTATTATTTCTAGTAGACTTGGAAGCTCGAATCCTGCCCAGACAAGTTGTACTCGTTTACCGTGGTTCATCTCTAGGCAAGACACCTGAATTCCATTGCATCTGCACTAAATGGTATTTTATGTGTTGATATGCGTTAACATCAAAAGAAATAACTAATGTAATGAATATGATTTAGAATATCCTTAATGCGGGGACTATATTACTGTGGTAAATTTAACTTTAGAAAGGAAGAACAAATGTGATATTTTATGATTCACACGTCTAAACTCTTCTCAGAAGATCATATGTTGGATGTTTAAAAGATATAGATACATATACTTCAACTGAAGATATGAAATACTCTCTTCCATGTACCCGAGAGAAATCAAAAGTACAATCTGCCATACCTAACTACTTTTGCGAAGTGAGAAAAATAGCATTCGAAGACAGGTGGATGCTTATTAAACGTTAATTTGTGCAATACATTGGTTCATAGAACTTTGAATACTGCAAGTTATTGCTTAATACAGAATACCTTTACGGCAGGTTTTACTCTATTGTTATTTGTATCCATTTATCTATTAGAAAACTAAAAGCTTTCTGGCAAATGATGGGGACACGTGTATGCATGGTGATTTCTTGCTTTCATATTCTATGTAAAGCACGATATTATAGTTCCTAGCGTCTTTCCATAATTTGAAGTCTGCTACTACAAGTTGAATGTACAGAATGCATCAGTCTATTTAAAGCACACTCAGGTTTCCTAGGTCAGGATATTTATAGATCTTTCCGGCAATGTATTATTTTAGCAAGCACGGGCAATAACTCTTCTAAAGTAGATTTCATTGAAAGAAAGAAAGAAACCCGAGAATTTTATGATATAGCAAAAGTACTTATTTGGTTAAAATGATAGTGCTTGTATTTTAATTCTTCATATAGTTTATATTTGCAGTCCTGTACAGAAAGAACGATTACTATCAGGTGGGCTTTGAACAGTAATATCTAACTTGTGCAATATTCAAATATGACCAACCTTTGCCGTGTTATTCTTGTTCATGAAAGATTTAAATAGGAATCGCTCCCCTATTATTTTGTGAGGTCCGGAGGACTTGGGTTACCCTATCAATGACTGCCCAATCCACATTTGACCTTGCATTGTCATTTTATTTGGAGTTTTTTCAGTTCACAGTTACACACATACAATTAATGTTAATAAGACATAAAATACGACATATCACATACAGAAATAAGATACAATAAACACTGATATATAAAACACAATTAAGACTACATAAATACTTGAACAGTTATATAAGCAATAGAAGTAACACAACATATGAACGTATCGACACTGGAGTAAACACTGAGTATCACTGTTAGATTAAAATGAAATCGGTACCTGTTATACAAAGTATATATAAAAAAGAGAATAAGAAAATATGTTGATACAAGGATGACCCATCAAATTTATCATATATATATATAAGAAAACAAAACAACACAAAAGCTTATTTTCAATGGAGTCCTGCAGCAACAAGATTGTGGGGAAAGATACAGTCAAAAAATTAAAGTTCTATACTAGAGTATCCAAGAAATGACGTCTCCAATTAAGAATTACAATCTATAATCATAATTAAAATTTGCCAAAAAACACAATTCAAACTAGTAATATTTAGAGGATATCTACGGTTTTTGATTAAATACACAAAAATATTTCACAACTCATGTAAGTTCAATCACTGACAGATTCCATGATTCATGTTGAAAACCAATTATAAAAAGGTAAAACTTGAAGTCTACGTTGCGCTGTTTGGAGTTCGTTTTTAGGCATTTCTTTATGGCACCTCACTGATTTCATACTAGTACACTAGAGGAGAGAGAGAGAGAGAGAGTAGGAGCAGAATAAGAATAAAATTGGAATGCACCTAAATATGGAAATACAGGTTTGAATAACCGACATAAGGGCAGATATACTTCTTAAATGGGGCAAATAACAGTAGTTCCAAAAGCGATATCGCCACTGTGGCGATAAAAGTTCTATCGCCACTATGGCGATATAAATTTTCTCCCACTGATATATTTCAACATCTCACTATGAAATATATAATAAATCACTGAACCATGTTTCCTTGACCTACTTTGATTTAAAAGATAATACGTTACAGCTGATTTGAAATGACAAATCTACATCTGAGCCAGAGATATTTTACAATTATTTATCACAAGCCATGTTTCCTGAAGACTTGAACGAACATTGATTGAAAAGGAAATCTACAGAAGTTTAATCTAAACAACATATTACATATGAAATACCTTTAAAATGTTATTCAAAACACAATGAGGGTTATTGACACCTTATTTTGCAATCAATCTCACCATATTGAAATGAAAGCTTGGTGAAATAGATCCGTGGCATATTTGTTTTTTGTTGTTGTTTGCTTTATAATCGTGAATTTCGTAACAGGTATAACGAAGTTTGAATAAGATATCTTTCCTGCCAGACACTACTAACAGCTAATGTATTAAACTCATCAATAACATACTAATAGAGTTGAGGTATAGCATCAGGTTTAGTATTACTGTTAGGATCCGCGTTACCTCAGTGGCCAGAATGCCGGACTCACGGTCAGTTAGGTGCTGGTTCAAATCCTGCCCAGACTATCAAGCGTCCGGTGCCGTGGTGTGTCTCTGACCACAACTAGGTGATTCCCATTGCCTCCGCACTAAATAGTCCTTGATATGCTGATGAACCGTTAATCGTCAATGGAACACATTATATCTTGAATATGATTTAGATTTTGCTTACTGTGGCAACTATTTACTCTGATATTGGCAATTTGGAAATTGTATTGGAGTAGTGAAGATCAAATATTGAATATTTCTATATTTTGATTCACACGTGTAAATTCCTCGTAAAAGATCAGATTGCGTATGTTATGAAGACACACTCACATAAACATACACTCAGATACACGCATAGAGCAATAAAGAAGGAATTTTTAATTTTTTGTTTTTTCTATTGCAAGATACGGCAAGATAACCAGAGCTTGTGGGTGGAATCGGGGATTGGTGGATATGTCTCCCATGCTAAGAATGTGTAATATGCCGCACCTCTTACAATTATCCTTTTCATCGAGAAATGTAACACGGCCATCTGTTGTCATAATGGGGCATTATAGTAATATTCCATTATGACAACGGGTGACATTGATTACATTATTCCAACTTGCGTTATGCTAACATCTTACTTGCAACTTTCACAGCACTACATTGTTCCTTCCAGAATGTTATGCATTTTTACCGTTATGGTGATTGATATATGTCATCAAATGAATTGTGTATAAGAAACAGAGAGGAGATTAAGAGTTGGAATGATGTAATGTAGAATCTTGACGTGTGTAATAATACAAATGAGCACGTATAATTTATGACCCATCAAGTTTATAAAGAAATATATATATATTTTTTTTAAATTTTAAAAAAAAAAGTCTTTTCAATGGAGTGCGACAGCAACAAGATTATCGGGCAGGATACAAAGAACAAATTAAGGTTCTGCACTACAGTATCCAAGAAATGACTTCTCCAATTTAGAATTACTATCTAAAATCATAATTAAATATTGCAATAAAACACAATTCAAACTAGCTATATATGACTGAACCATGTTCCCTTGGCCCCCTTTGATGCTTAACAACTGCTTTTGAAATGACGGATTTATGTAGAGACTTGAACGAAAATTGATTGAAAAGGAAATTTACAGAAGTTTAATCTAAGCGACATAATATATATGAAATGCTTTAAAATATTATTAAAGACTCAATGAAGGTTATGGACATTTTATGTTTTAATCAATATCACGGTATTGAAATGAAAGCTTGCAGAAATAGATCGATGGCATTTTTTCTCTTTGTTTGTGTTTAATATTCTATGATATTCGTAACCAGTGCAACTAAGTTTTCAAAAATATATATATTATCCTCCCTGTGATTGCTTCAAGCAAAGGCTTTAAAATCATCAATAATACTCATATATATATATATATATATATATATATATATATATATATATATATATATATATATATATATATATATATATATATATATATATATATAACCAATGTTAGTATTATTTCTCGTAGGCGCGGTAGCTCAAATCCTGCTCAGACACGTTGTACTCGTTTACCGTGGTTCATCTCTAGGCAAGGCACCTGAATTCCATTGCCTCGGCACTAAATGGTCTTTCATGTGTTGGTGTGCGTTAACATCAAAAGAAATAACTAATGTAATGAATATGATTTAGAATATCCTTAATGCGGGGACTATATTTCTGTGGTCAATTTAACTTTAGAAAGGAAAAACAAATATTGAACATTGTGATATTTTATGATTCACACGTGTAAACTCTTCGTGGAAAATCACATGCTGCATGTTTCAAATATTTAGAAACATACACAACACTTAAGAAATGATATACTCTCTTCCATCAAAAGTACAATCTGCCATACCTAACTACTTTTGGGAAGTGAGTAAAATAGCATTTGAAGACACGTGGATGCTTATTAAAGGTTTATTTGTACAATACATTGGTTCATAGAACTTTGAATACTGCAAGTGATTGCTTAATACATAATACCTTTAAGGCGGGTATTGTTGACTGAAAAGTTATTTGTATCCACTTTTCCATCAGAAAACTAAAAACCCTCTGGCCAATTATGGGGACACTTGTACGCATTTTGATTTCTTGTGAACATATTATATGCAAAGCAAAATATTCTAATGCTTCGGATCTTTCTATAATTTGAAGTCTGCTACTACAAGCTGAATGTACAGAATGTATCAGTCTATTTAAAACACACTCAGATTTTCTAGGTCAGGATATTTATAGATCTTTCCGGTAAGCTATTATTTTAGCAAGCACGGGAAATAACTCTTCTTTAGTAAATTTCGTTTAAAAGATAAAGAAAGAAACTTGAGAATTTTACAATATAGCAAAAGCACTCACTGGATTCAAATGACTGTAATTTCTGTCATGATTATTATTATTATTATTATTATTATTATTATTATTTTAAATATCCTGTACATTAAGAATCACTACTGTCAGTTGTGCTTTCAATGCTAATGATTGACTTGTGCAATATTGAAATATGACCAGCCTATGACGTGTTCTACTTGTTCATGAAAGATTTAAATAGGAATCGCTGTCCTAATACATTGTGAGGTCCGGAGGATTTGGGTTATCCTATCAATGACATTGCCCAATCCACATTTGACCTTGCAGCTTTTTTCTATCGTGTTTTAGGAAAGCCAATTAAAACAAACCCACAAAAACATTTGCCTCCTATTTGGATATGATGAACATATAACAGATAGTAACACACATATAATATATGTAAGTAAGATATACGATGCGACATATCACACACATAAATAAAATACAATAAACACTGGGATACAAATCACATGTAAGAGTAAAAAAATATGTTACATAAATACTTGAACACTTATAGAAGCAATAGAAGTAACATAACATATGCAGTTATCGCCACTAGAGCAAACACTAAGGAACGCAATAAAATAAAAAAAAAAAATCAGTACCAGTATGGAAAGTACATAGAAGAAGAAAAGAAAGGAATAGGAAAATATGTTGATACACAGGTATGACCCATAAATTATATAAAGAAATGTATTTAAAAAACCAAACAAAACGTTTCAATGGAGTCCGACAGCAACAAGACTGTCGGGCGGGATTCAGACTACAAATTAAAAAACTATACAAGATCATCCAAGAAATGACTTCTCCAATTACGAATTACTATCTAAAATCAGATTTAAATATTCCAATAAAACACAATTCAAACTAGCTATATATCACTGAACCATGTTCCCTTGGCCTGCTTTGATTTAAAAGCTAATACCTAACAACTGATTTAAAATGACAAATCTACATCAGAGTCCTAGATATTTTACTATTTATCACAAGCCATGTTACCTGAAGTCTTAAATGAAAATTTATTGAAAAGGAAATTTACAGAAGTTTAATCTAAACGACATAATACAGGTGAAATATCTTAAAATGTTATTCAAGACTCAATGAAGGTTATTGAATTGACACCTTATTTTTGAATCAATCTCACAATAGAGAAATAGATCGGTGGGAGATTTCTGGGGGGGGGGGGGGGTTGTTTTTTTCTTACCATAGTGATATTCGTTACAGGTGTAACGAAGCTGTAAAAAAGATATATATTATCCTATGTGTGATTGCTTCAAGCAAAGGCCTTAAAATCATCAATAATAATCATATAGCGCTGTTATAGGACCAATCTTAGTATTATTTTTCGGAGACGCGGTAGCTCCAATCCTGCCCAGACACGTTGTGGTCGATTACCGTGGTTCATCTCTAGGCAAGACACCTGAATTCCATTGCCTCTACACTAAATAGTCTTTATGTGCTGATGTGCGTTAACATCATAGAAATAAATAATGTAATCAATATGATTTAGAATATCCTTAATGCGGGGACTATATTACTGTGGTAAATTTAACTTTAGAAAGGAAGAACAAATGTGATATTTTATGATTCACACGTCTAAACTCTTCTCAGAAGATCAGATGTTGGATGTTTAAAAGATATAGAAACATATACTGCACTGAAGATATGAAATACTCTCTTCCATGTACCCGAGAGAAATCAAAAGTACAATCTGCCATACCTAACTACTTTTGGGAAGTGAGAAAAATAGCATTCGAAGACAAGTGGATGCTTATTAAACGTTAATTTGTGTAATACATTGGTTCATAAAACTCTGAATACTGCAAGTGATTGCTTAATACAGGATACCTTTACGGCAGGTTTTACTCCATTGTTATTTTGTTTCCACTTATCTATTAGAAAACTAAAAGCTTTCTGGCAAATGATGGGGACACGTGTATGCATGGTTATTTCTTGTGAGCATATTATATGTAAATCACAATATCATAATGCCTAGCGTCTTTCAATAATTTGAAGTCTGCTACTACAAGTTGAATATACAGAATGCATCAGTTTATTTATAGCACACTCAGGTTTCATATGTCAGGATATTTATAGATCTTTCCGGTAAGCTATTATTTTAGCAAGCACGGGCAATAACTCTTCTAAAGTAGATTTCATTGAAAGAAAGAAAGAAACCGGAGAATTTTATGATATAGCAAAAGTACTTATTTGGTTAAAATGATAGTGCTTGTATTTTAATTCTTCATACAGTTTATATTTGCAGTCCTGTACAGAAAGAACGATTACCGTCAGTTGGTCTTTGAACAGTAATATCTAACTTGTGCAATATTCAAATATGACCAACCTTTGCCGTGTTATTCTTGTTCATGAATGATTTAAATAGGAATCGCTCCCCTATTAGTTTGTGAGGTCCGGAGGACTTGGGTTACCCTATCAATGACTGCCCAATCCACATTTGACCTTGCATTGTCATTTTCTTTGGAGTTTTTTCAGTTCACAGTTACACACATACAATTAATGTTAATAAGACATAAAACATATCACATACAGAAATAAGATACAATAAACACTGATATATAAAACACATTTAAGACTAAAAGAATATGTTACATAATACTTGAACACTTATATAAGCAATAGAAGTAACACAACATATGCAGTTACCGACACTAGAGTAATCACTTAAGGATCACTATTAGATGAAAAATAAATCAGTACCAGTATACAAAGTATATAGGAAAAAAGTATAGGAAAATATGCTGATACACAAGGATAAGCCATCAAATATATTTTTTTTAAAAACAAAAAAAAAAACCAAACAACACAAAAGCTTATTTTTAATGGAGTCCTGCAGCAACAAGATTGTCGGGCAAGATACAGACAACAAATTTAAGTTCTATACTAGAGAATCCAAGAAATGACATCTCCAATTAAGAATTACTATCTATAATCATAATTAAATATTCCTATAAAACACAGTTCAAACTAGTAATGTTTAGAGGATATCTACGTTTTTTGAATAAACACACACCAATATGTCACAACTGAAGTAGAAACATTGTATTGCTTGTACATATCATGCTTCAAATTGTGTATTTTGTCAATATAATGACTGTATTCGTACGAAAATGAAGAGATTTGTATTTTTGGTAACGCTTTTCATGTGCAGATTGATACTGTTGGGGTGGGGATATGTGTAAACATCACAGAGCGGTTGTATCTGAGAGACTTCAGAGCGTAACATCTTCAAACAACAGATTTTAATGATTGTGAGTTTACTTGTAAGGATTTTTCTTCTTTATTTTGTTTCTTTCTACATTTTACATTATTCCAATTTGCGTTATGCTAACATCTTACTTGCAACTTTCACAGCGCTACATTGTTCCTTCCAGAATGTTATGCATTTTTACCGTTATGGTGATTGACATATGTCATCAAATGAATTATGTATAAGAAACAGAGAGGAACTTTAGAGTTGGAAAGATGTAATGTAGAATCTTGACGTGTGTAATAATACAAATGAGCACGTATAATTTATGACCCATCAAGTTTATAAAGAAATATATATTTATAAAACAAATGTATTTCCATGGAGTCCGACAGCAACAAGATTATCGGGTAGGATACAAAGTAGAAATTAAGGTTCTGCACTACAGTATCCAAGAAATGACTTCTCCAATTAAGAATTACTATCTAAAATCCTGATTAAATATTCCAATAAAAAGAACAATTCAAACTAGCTATATATCACTGAACCATGTTCCCTTGGCCTACTTTGATTCAAAAGCTAATACTTACCAGCTGATTTGGAAATGACGGATTTATGTAGAGACTTGAACGAAAATTTATTGAAAAGGAAATGTACAGAAGTTTAATCTAAGCGACATAATATATATGAAATGCCTTAAAATATTATTCAAGACTCAATGAGGGTTATTGACATCTTATGTTTTAATCAATCTCACGATACTGAAATCAAAGCTTGGAGAAATACATCTGTGGCATTTTTTTTTTCATTTTTTTTTTTAATTCTATAATATTCGTAACCGGTGTAAATAAGTTTTCATAAAAAATAAAATATATCTATATATATTATTCTCTCTGTCATTGCTTCAAACAAAGGCCTTAAAATCATCAATAATGCTCATATATATATATATATATATATATATATATATATATATATATATATATATATATATATATATATATATATATGTGTGTGTGAGACCAATGTTAGTATTATTTCTAGTAGACTTGGTAGCTCGAATCCTGCCCAGACAAGTTGTACTCGTTTATCGTGGTTCATCTCTAGGCAAGACACCTGAATTCCATTGCATCTGCACTAAATGATATTTTATGTGTTGATGTGCTTTAACATCAAAAGAAATAACTAATGTAATGAATATGATTTAGAATATCCTTAATGCGGGGACTATATGACTGTGGTAAATTTAACTTTAGAAAGGAAGAACAAATGTGATATTTTATGATTCACACGTATAAACTCTTCTCAGAAGATCAGATGTTGGATGTTTAAAAGATATAGATACATATACTTCAACTGAAGATATGAAATACTCTCTTCCATGTACCCGAGAGAAATCAAAAGTACAATCTGCCATACCTAACTACTTTTGGGAAGTGAGAAAAATAGCATTCGAAGACAGGTGGATGCTTATTAAACGTTAATTTGTGCAATACATTGGTTCATAGAACTTTGAATACTGCAAGTTATTGCTTAATACAGAATACCTTTACGGCAGGTTTTACTCTATTGTTATTTGTATCCATTTATCTATTAGAAAACTAAAAGCTTTCTGGCAAATGATGGGGACACGTGTATGCATGGTGATTTCTTGTTTTCATATTCTATGTAAAGCACGATATTATAGTTCCTAGCGTCTTTCCATAATTTGAAGTCTGCTACTACAAGTTGAATGTACAGAATGCATCAGTCTATTTAAAACACACTCAGGTTTCCTAGGAAAGGATATTTATAGATCTTTCCGGCAATGTATTATTTTAGCAAGCACGGGCAATAACTCTTCTAAAGTAGATTTCATTGAAAGAAAGAAAGAAACCCAAGAATTTTATGATATAACAAAAGTACTTATTTGGTTAAAATGATAGTGCTTGTATTTTAATTTTTCATATAGTTTATATTTGCAGTCCTGTACAGAAAAAACGACTACCGTCAGTTGGTCTTTGAATCGCAATATCTAACTTGTGCAATATTCAAATATGACCAACCTTTGCCGGGTTATTCTTGTTCATTAAAGGTTTAAATAGGAATCGCTCCCCTATTAGTTTGTGAGGTCCGGAGGACTTGGGTTACCCTATCAATGACTGCCCAATCCACATTTGACCTTGCACTGTCTTTTCTTTGGAGTTTTTTCAGTTCAAAGTTACACACATACAATTAATGTTAATAAGACATAAAACATATCACATACAGAAATAAGATACAATAAACACTGATATATAAAACACATTTAAGAATACATGAACACTTATATAAAGAATAGAAGTAACACAACATATGCAGTTATCGACACTAGAGTAATCACTTACGGACACTAGAGTAATCACTTAAGGATCACTATTAGATGAAAAATAAATCAGTACCAGTATAAAAGGTATATAGGAAAAAAGTATAGGAAAATATGCTGATACACAAGGATGAGCCATCAAATGTTTTAAAAAAAAAAAAAAAAAAAAAAACCAAACAACACAAAAGCTTATTTTTAATGGAGTCCTGCAGCAACAAGATTGTCGGGCAAGATACAGACAACAAATTAAAGTTCTATACTAGAGAATCCAAGAAATGACTTCTCCAATTAAGAATTACTATCTATAATCATAATTAAATATTCCTATAAAACACAGTTCAAACTAGTAATGTTTAGAGGATATCTACGTTTTTTGAATAAACACACACCAATATGTCACAACTGAAGTAGAAACATTGTATTGCTTGTACATATCATGCTTCAAATTGTGTATTTTGTCAATATAATGACTGTATTCGTACGAAAATGAAGAGATTTGTATTTTTGGTAACACTTTTCATGTGCAGATTGATACTGTTGGCGTGGGGAAATGTATAAACATCACAGAGCGGTTGTATCTGAGAGACTTCAGAGCGTAACATCTTCAAACAACAGATTTTAATGATTGTGAGTTTACTTGTAAGGATTTTTCTTCTTTATTTTGTTTCTTTCTACATTTTACATTATTCCAATTTGCGTTATGCTAACATCTTACTTGCAACTTTCACAGCGCTACATTGTTCCTTCCAGAATGTTATGCATTTTTACCGTTATGGTGATTGACATATGTCATCAAATGAATTATGTATAAGAAACAGAGAGGAACTTAAAGTCGGAAAGATGTAATGTAGAATCTTGACGTGTGTAATAATACAAATGAGCACGTATAATTTTTGACCCATCAAGTTTATAAAGAAATATATCTTTTTAAAAAAATGTATTTCCATGGAGTCCGACAGCAACAAGATTATCGGGTAGGATACAAAGAAGAAATTAAGGTTCTTCACTACAGTATCCAAGAAATGACTTCTCCAATTAAGAATTACTATCTAAAATCCTAATTAAATATTCCAATAAAAAAACAATTCAAACTAGCTATATATCACTGAACCATGTTCCCTTGGCCTACTTTGATTCAAAAGCTAATACTTACCAGCTGATTTGGAAATGACGGATTTATGTAGAGACTTGAACGAAAATTTATTGAAAAGGAAATTTACAGAAGTTTAATCTAAGCGACATAATATATATGAAATGCCTTAAAATATTATTCAAGACTCAATGAGAGTTATTGACATCTTATGTTTTAATCAATCCCACGATATTGAAATCAAAGCTTGGAGAAATACATCTGTGGCATTTTTTTTTTTTTTTTTTTTTTTTTTCTTTTTTTAATTCTATAATATTCGTAACCGGTGTAAATAAGTTTTCAAAAAAAATTAAATATACATATATATCTATTATTCTCTCTGTGATTGCTTCAAACAAAGGCCTTAAAATCATCAATAATACTCATTTACATATATATATATATATATATATATATATATATATATATATATATATATATATATATAGATATAGATAGATAGATATATATATATATATATATATATATATATATATATATATATATATATATATATATATATGAGACCAATGTTAGTATTATTTCTAGTAGACTTGGAAGCTCGAATCCTGTCCAGACAAGTTGTACTCGTTTACCGTGGTTCATCTCTAGGCAAGACACCTGAATTCCATTGCATCTGCACTAAATGGTATTTTATGTGTTGATATGCGTTAACATCAAAAGAAATAACTAATGTAATGAATATGATTTAGAATATCCTTAATGCGGGGACTATATTACTGTGGTAAATTTAACTTTAGAAAGGAAGAACAAATGTGATATTTTATGATTCACACGTCTAAACTCTTCTCAGAAGATCAGATGTTGGATGTTTAAAAGATATAGATACATATACTTCAACTGAAGATATGAAATACTCTCTTCCATGTACCCGAGAGAAATCAAAAGTACAATCTGCCATACCTAACTACTTTTGCGAAGTGAGAAAAATAGCATTCGAAGACAGGTGGATGCTTATTAAACGTTAATTTGTGCAATACATTGGTTCATAGAACTTTGAATACTGCAAGTTATTGCTTAATACAGGATACCTTTACGGCAGGTTTTACTCTATTGTTATTTGTATCCATTTATCTATTAGAAAACTAAAAGCTTTCTGGCAAATGATGGGGACACGTGTATGCATGGTGATTTCTTGCTTTCATATTCTATGTAAAGCACGATATTATAGTTCCTAGCGTCTTTCCATAATTTGAAGTCTGCTACTACAAGTTGAATGTACAGAATGCATCAGTCTATTTAAAGCACACTCAGGTTTCCTAGGTCAGGATATTTATAGATCTTTCCGGCAATGTATTATTTTAGCAAGCACGGGCAATAACTCTTCTAAAGTAGATTTCATTGAAAGAAAGAAAGAAACCCGAGAATTTTATGATATAGCAAAAGTACTTATTTGGTTAAAATGATAGTGCTTGTATTTTAATTCTTCATATAGTTTATATTTGCAGTCCTGTACAGAAAGAACGATTACTATCAGGTGGGCTTTGAACAGTAATATCTAACTTGTGCAATATTCAAATATGACCAACTTTGCCGTGTTATTCTTGTTCATGAAAGATTTAAATAGGAATCGCTCCCCTATTATTTTGTGAGGTCCGGAGGACTTGGGTTACCCTATCAATGACTGCCCAATCCACATTTGACCTTGCATTGTCATTTTATTTGGAGTTTTTTCAGTTCACAGTTACACACATACAATTAATGTTAATAAGACATAAAATACGACATATCACATACAGAAATAAGATACAATAAACACTGATATATAAAACACAATTAAGACTACATAAATACTTGAACAGTTATATAAGCAATAGAAGTAACACAACATATGAACGTATCGACACTGGAGTAAACACTGAGTATCACTGTTAGATTAAAATGAAATCGGTACCTGTTATACAAAGTATATATAAAAAAGAGAATAAGAAAATATGTTGATACAAGGATGACCCATCAAATTTATCATATATATATATATATATAAGAAAACAAAACAACACAAAAGCTTATTTTCAATGGAGTCCTGCAGCAACAAGATTGTGGGGAAAGATACAGTCAAAAAATTAAAGTTCTATACTGGAGTATCCAAGAAATGACGTCTCCAATTAAGAATTACAATCTATAATCATAATTAAAATTTGCCAAAAAACACAATTCAAACTAGTAATATTTAGAGGATATCTACGGTTTTTGATTAAATACACAAAAATATTTCACAACTCATGTAAGTTCAATCACTGACAGATTCCATGATTCATGTTGAAAACCAATTATAAAAAGGTAAAACTTGAAGTCTACGTTGCGCTGTTTGGAGTTCGTTTTTAGGCATTTCTTTATGGCACCTCACTGATTTCATACTAGTACACTAGAGGAGAGAGAGAGAGAGAGAGAGAGAGAGAGAGAGAGAGAGAGAGAGAGAGAGAGAGAGAGTAGGAGCAGAATAAGAATAAAATTGGAATGCACCTAAATATGGAAATACAGGTTTGAATAACCGACATAAGGGCAGATATACTTCTTAAATGGGGCAAATAACAGTAGTTCCAAAAGCGATATCGCCACTGTGGCGATAAAAGTTCTATCGCCACTATGGCGATATAAATTTTCTCCCACTGATATATTTCAACATCTCACTATGAAATATATAATAAATCACTGAACCATGTTTCCTTGACCTACTTTGATTTAAAAGATAATACGTTACAGCTGATTTGAAATGACAAATCTACATCTGAGCCAGAGATATTTTACAATTATTTATCACAAGCCATGTTTCCTGAAGACTTGAACGAACATTGATTGAAAAGGAAATCTACAGAAGTTTAATCTAAACAACATATTACATATGAAATACCTTTAAAATGTTATTCAAAACACAATGAGGGTTATTGACACCTTATTTTGCAATCAATCTCACCATATTGAAATGAAAGCTTGGTGAAATAGATCCGTGGCATATTTGTTTTTTGTTGTTGTTTGCTTTATAATCGTGAATTTCGTAACAGGTATAACGAAGTTTGAATAAGATATCTTTCCTGCCAGACACTACTAACAGCTAATGTATTAAACTCATCAATAACATACTAATAGATTTGAGGTATAGCATCAGGTTTAGTATTACTGTTAGGATCCGCGTTACCTCAGTGGCCAGAATGCCGGACTCACGGTCAGTTAGGTGCTGGTTCAAATCCTGCCCAGACTATCAAGCGTCCGGTGCCGTGGTGTGTCTCTGACCACAACTAGGTGATTCCCATTGCCTCCGCACTAAATAGTCCTTGATATGCTGATGAACCGTTAATCGTCAATGGAACACATTATATCTTGAATATGATTTAGATTTTGCTTACTGTGGCAACTATTTACTCTGATATTGGCAATTTGGAAATTGTATTGGAGTAGTGAAGATCAAATATTGAATATTTCTATATTTTGATTCACACGTGTAAATTCCTCGTAAAAGATCAGATTGCGTATGTTATGAAGACACACTCACATAAACATACACTCAGATACACGCATAGAGCAATAAAGAAGGAATTTTTAATTTTTTGTTTTTTCTATTGCAAGATACGGCAAGATAACCAGAGCTTGTGGGTGGAATCGGGGATTGGTGGATATGTCTCCCATGCTAAGAATGTGTAATATGCCGCACCTCTTACAATTATCCTTTTCATCGAGAAATGTAACACGGCCATCTGTTGTCATAATGGGGCATTATAGTAATATTCCATTATGACAACGGGTGACATTGATTACATTATTCCAACTTGCGTTATGCTAACATCTTACTTGCAACTTTCACAGCGCTACATTGTTCCTTCCAGAATGTTATGCATTTTTACCGTTATGGTGATTGATATATGTCATCAAATGAATTGTGTATAAGAAACAGAGAGGAGATTAAGAGTTGGAATGATGTAATGTAGAATCTTGACGTGTGTAATAATACAAATGAGCACGTATAATTTATGACCCATCAAGTTTATAAAGAAATATATATATATATATATTTTAAATTTTTAAAAAAAAGTCTTTTCAATGGAGTGAGACAGCAACAAGATTATCGGGCAGGATACAAAGAACAAATTCAGGTTCTGCACTACAGTATCCAAGAAATGACTTCTCCAATTTAGAATTACTATCTAAAATCATAATTAAATATTGCAATAAAACACAATTCAAACTAGCTATATATGACTGAACCATGTTCCCTTGGCCCCCTTTGATTTAAAAGCTAATGCTTAACAACTGCTTTTGAAATGACGGATTTATGTAGAGACTTGAACGAAAATTGATTGAAAAGGAAATTTACAGAAGTTTAATCTAAGCGACATAATATATATGAAATGCTTTAAAATATTATTAAAGACTCAATGAAGGTTATGGACATTTTATGTTTTAATCAATATCACGGTATTGAAATGAAAGCTTGCAGAAATAGATCGATGGCATTTTTTCTCTTTGTTTGTGTTTAATATTCTATGATATTCGTAACCAGTGCAACTAAGTTTTCAAAAATATATATATTATCCTCCCTGTGATTGCTTCAAGCAAAGGCTTTAAAATCATCAATAATACTCATATATATATATATATATATATATATATATATATATATATATATATATATATATATATATATATAACACCAATGTTAGTATTATTTCTCGTAGGCGCGGTAGCTCAAATCCTGCTCAGACACGTTGTACTCGTTTACCGTGGTTCATCTCTAGGCAAGGCACCTGAATTCCATTGCCTCGGCACTAAATGGTCTTTCATGTGTTGGTGTGCGTTAACATCAAAAGAAATAACTAATGTAATGAATATGATTTAGAATATCCTTAATGCGGGGACTATATTTCTGTGGTCAATTTAACTTTAGAAAGGAAAAACAAATATTGAACATTGTGATATTTTATGATTCACACGTGTAAACTCTTCGTGGAAAATCACATGCTGCATGTTTCAAATATTTAGAAACATACACAACACTTAAGAAATGATATACTCTCTTCCATCAAAAGTACAATCTGCCATACCTAACTACTTTTGGGAAGTGAGTAAAATAGCATTTGAAGACACGTGGATGCTTATTAAAGGTTTATTTGTACAATACATTGGTTCATAGAACTTTGAATACTGCAAGTGATTGCTTAATACATAATACCTTTAAGGCGGGTATTGTTGACTGAAAAGTTATTTGTATCCACTTTTCCATCAGAAAACTAAAAACCCTCTGGCCAATTATGGGGACACTTGTACGCATTTTGATTTCTTGTGAACATATTATATGCAAAGCAAAATATTCTAATGCTTCGGATCTTTCCATAATTTGAAGTCTGCTACTACAAGCTGAATGTACAGAATGTATCAGTCTATTTAAAACACACTCAGATTTTCTAGGTCAGGATATTTATAGATCATTCCGGTAAGCTATTATTTTAGCAAGCACGGGAAATAACTCTTCTTTAGTAAATTTCGTTTAAAAGATAAAGAAAGAAACTTGAGAATTTTACAATATAGCAAAAGCACTCACTGGATTCAAATGACTGTAATTTCTGTCATGATTATTATTATTATTATTATTATTATTATTATTATTATTATTATTATTTTAAATATCCTGTACATTAAGAATCACTACTGTCAGTTGTGCTTTCAATGCTAATGTTTGACTTGTGCAATATTCAAATATGACAAGCCTTTGCCGTGTTCTTCTTGTTCATGAAAGATTTAAATAGGAATCGCTGTCCTAATACATTGTGAGGTCCGGAGGATTTGGGTTATCCTATCAATGACATTGCCCAATCCACATTTGACCTTGCAGCTTTTTTCTATCGTGTTTTCGGAAAGACAATTAAAACAAACCCACAAAAACATTTGCCTCTTATTTGTATATCATGAACATATAACAGATAGTAACACACATATAATATATGTAAGTAAGACATACGATGAGATATATCACACACATAAATAAAATACAATAAACACTGGGATATATATCACATGTAAGAGTTAAAAAATATGTTACATAAATACTTGAACACTTATAGAAGCAATAGAAGTAACATAACAAAAACTAAGGAACGCCATAAGATAAAAAAAATAAATCAGTACCAGTATGGAAAGTACATAGAAGAAGAAAAGAAAGGAATAGGAAAATATGTTGATACACAGGTATGACCCATAAATTATATAAAGAAATGTATTTAAAAAACCAAACAAAACGTTTCAATGGAGTCCGACAGCAACAAGACTGTCGGGCGGGATTCAGACAACAAATTAAAAAACTGTACAAGATCATCCAAGAAATGACTTCTCCAATTACGAATTACTATCTAAAATCAAATTTAAATATTCCAATAAAACACAATTCAAACTAGCTAAATATCACTGAACTATGATCCCTTGGCCTGCTTTGATTTAAAAGCTAATACCTAACAACTGATTTAAAATGACAAATCTACATCAGAGTCCTAGATATTTTACTATTTATCACAAGCCATGTTACCTGAAGTCTTAAACGAAAATTTATTGAAAAGGAAATTTACAGAAGTTTAATCTAAACGACATAATACAGGTGAAATATCTTAAAATGTTATTCAAGACTCAATGAAGGTTATTGAATTGACACCTTATTTTTGAATCAATCTCACAATAGAGAAATAGATCGGTGGGAGATTTCTGGGGTATTTTTTGTGTTGTTGTTTTCTTACCATAGTGATATTCGTTACAGGTGTAACGAAGTTGTAAAAAAGATATATATTATCCTATGTGTGATTGCTTCAAGCAAAGGCCTTAAAATCATCAATAATAATCATATAGCGCTGTTATAGGACCAATCTTAGTATTATTTTTCGGAGACGCGGTAGCTCCAATCCTGCCCAGACACGTTGTGGTCGATTACCGTGGTTCATCTCTAGGCAAGACACCTGAATTCCATTGCCTCTACACTAAATAGTCTTTATGTGCTGATGTGCGTTAACATCATAGAAATAAATAATGTAATCAATATGATTTAGAATATCCTTAATGCGGGGACTATATTACTGTGGTAAATTTAACTTTAGAAAGGAAGAACAAAAATATTGAACATTGTGATATTTTATGATTCACACCTGTAAACTCTTCTGATAAGATCAGATGCTGCATGTGTCAAATATATAGTAACATACACAACACTTAAGATATGAAATGCTCTCTTAAATCTACCCGAGAGAAATAATCAAAAGTACAATCTGCCATACCTAACTACTTTTGGGAAGTGAGAAAAATAGCATTCGAAGACAAGTGGATGCTTAGTAAAGGTTCATTTGTACAATACATTGGTTCATTGAACTTTGCATACTGCAAGTGATTGCTTAATACAGGATACCTTTACGGCAGATTTGACTATATTGTTATTTGTATCCACTTAAAGATTAGAAAACTAAAAGCTTTCTGGCAAATGATGGGGACACGTGTATGCATGGCGAATTCTTGTGAGCATATTCTATGTAAAGCACAATATTATAACGCCTAGCGTCTTTCAATAATTTGAAGTCTGCTACTACAAGTTGAATATACAGAATGCATCAGTTTATTTATAGCACACTCAGGTTTCATATGTCAGGATATTTATAGATCTTTCCGGTAAGCTATTATTTTAGCAAGCACGGGCAATAACTCTTCTAAAGTAGATTTCATTGAAAGAAAGAAAGAAACCCGAGAATTTTATGATATAGCAAAAGTACTTATTTGGCTAAAATGATAGTGCTTGTATTTTAATTCTTCATATAGTTTATATTTGCAGTCCTGTACAGAAAGAACGATTACCGTCAGTTGGTCTTTGAACAGTAATATCTAACTTGTGCAATATTCAAATATGACCAACCTTTGTCGTGTTATTCTTGTTCATGAATGATTTAAATAGGAATCGCTCCCCTATTAGTTTGTGAGGTCCGGAGGACTTGGGTTACCCTATCAATGACTGCCCAATCCAGATTTGACCTTGCACTGTCATTTTCTTTGGAGTTTTTTTCAGTTCAAAGTTACACACATACAATTAATGTTAATAAGACATAAAACATATCACATACAGAAATAAGATACAATAAACACTGATATATAAAACACATTTAAGACTACATAAATACATGAACTCTTATATAAAGAATAGAAGTAATACAACATATGCAGTTATCGACACTAGAGTAATCACTTAAGGATCACTATTAGATGAAAAATAAATCAGTACCAGTATACAAAGTATATAGGAAAAAAGTATAGGAAAATATGCTGATGCACAAGGATGAGCCATCAAATATATTTTTTCTAAAAAACAAAAAAAAAAAAAACCAAACAACACAAAAGCTTATTTTTAATGGAGTCCTGCAGCAACAAGATTGTCGGGCAAGATACAGACAACAAATTAAAGTTCTATACTAGAGAATCCAAGAAATGACTTCTCAATTAAGAATAACTATCTATAATCATAATTAAATATTCCTATAAAACACAGTTCAAACTAGTAATGTTTAGAGGATATCTACGTTTTTTGAATAAACACACACCAATATGTCACAACTGAAGTAGAAACATTGTATTGCTTGTACATATCATGCTTCAAATTGTGTATTTTGTCAATATAATGACTGTATTCGTACGAAAATGAAGAGATTTGTATTTTTGGTAACACTTTTCATGTGCAGATTGATACTGTTGGCGTGGGGAAATGTATAAACATCACAGAGCGGTTGTATCTGAGAGACTTCAGAGCGTAACATCTTCAAACAACAGATTTTAATGATTGTGAGTTTACTTGTAAGGATTTTTCTTCTTTATTTTGTTTCTTTCTACATTTTACATTATTCCAATTTGCGTTATGCTAACATCTTACTTGCAACTTTCACAGCGCCATATTGTTCCTTCCAGAATGTTATGCATTTTTACCGTTATGGTGATTGACATATGTCATCAAATGAATTATGTATAAGAAACAGAGAAGAACTTAAAGTTGGAAAGATGTAATGTAGAATCTTGACGTGTGTAATAATACAAATGAGCACGTATAATTTATGACCCATCAAGTTTATAAAGAAATATATATTTATAAAACAAATGTATTTCCATGGAGTCCGACAGCAACAAGATTATCGGGTAGGATACAAAGAAGAAATTAAGGTTCTGCACTACAGTATCCAAGAAATGACTTCTCCAATTAAGAATTACTATCTAAAATCCTAATTAAATATTCCAATAAAAAGAACAATTCAAACTAGCTATATATCACTGAACCATGTTCCCTTGGCCTACTTTGATTCAAAAGCTAATACTTACCAGCTGATTTGGAAATGACGGATTTATGTAGAGACTTGAACGAAAATTTATTGAAAAGGAAATGTACAGAAGTTTAATCTAAGCGACATAATATATATGAAATGCCTTAAAATATTATTCAAGACTCAATGAGGGTTATTGACATCTTATGTTTTAATCAATCTCACGATATTGAAATCAAAGCTTGGAGAAATACATCTGTGGCATTTTTTTTTTCATTTTTTTTTTAATTCTATAATATTCGTAACCGGTGTAAATAAGTTTTCATAAAAAATAAAATATATCTATATATATTATTCTCTCTGTCATTGCTTCAAACAAAGGCCTTAAAATCATCAATAATGCTCATATATATATATATATATATATATATATATATATATATATATATATATATATATATATATATATATATATATATATATATATATGTGTGTGTGTGAGACCAATGTTAGTATTATTTCTAGTAGACTTGGTAGCTCGAATCCTGCCCAGACACGTTGTACTCGTTTATCGTGGTTCATCTCTAGGCAAGACACCTGAATTCCATTGCATCTGCACTAAATGATATTTTATGTGTTGATGTTCTTTAACATCAAAAGAAATAACTAATGTAATGAATATGATTTAGAATATCCTTAATGCGGGGACTATATGACTGTGGTAAATTTAACTTTAGAAAGGAAGAACAAATGTGATATTTTATGATTCACACGTCTAAACTCTTCTCAGAAGATCATATGTTGGATGTTTAAAAGATATAGATACATATACTTCAACTGAAGATATGAAATACTCTCTTCCATGTACCCGAGAGAAATCAAAAGTACAATCTGCCATACCTAACTACTTTTGGGAAGTGAGAAAAATAGCATTCGAAGACAGGTGGATGCTTATTAAACGTTAATTTGTGCAATACATTGGTTCATAGAACTTTGAATACTGCAAGTTATTGCTTAATACAGGATACCTTTACGGCAGGTTTTACTCTATTGTTATTTGTATCCATTTATCTATTAGAAAACTAAAAGCTTTCTGGCAAATGATGGGGACACGTGTATGCATGGTGATTTCTTGTTTTCATATTCTATGTAAAGCACGATATTATAGTTCCTAGCGTCTTTCCATAATTTGAAGTCTGCTACTACAAGTTGAATGTACAGAATGCATCAGTCTATTTAAAACACACTCAGGTTTCCTAGGAAAGGATATTTATAGATCTTTCCGGCAATGTATTATTTTAGCAAGCACGGGCAATAACTCTTCTAAAGTAGATTTCATTGAAAGAAAGAAAGAAACCCAAGAATTTTATGATATAACAAAAGTACTTATTTGGTTAAAATGATAGTGCTTGTATTTTAATTTTTCATATAGTTTATATTTGCAGTCCTGTACAGAAAAAACGACTACCGTCAGTTGGTCTTTGAATCGCAATATCTAACTTGTGCAATATTCAAATATGACCAACCTTTGCCGTGTTATTCTTGTTCATTAAAGGTTTAAATAGGAATCGCTCCCCTATTAGTTTGTGAGGTCCGGAGGACTTGGGTTACCCTATCAATGACTGCCCAATCCACATTTGACCTTGCACTGTCTTTTCTTTGGAGTTTTTTCAGTTCAAAGTTACACACATACAATTAATGTTAATAAGACATAAAACATATCACATACAGAAATAAGATACAATAAACACTGATATATAAAACACATTTAAGAATACATGAACACTTATATAAAGAATAGAAGTAACACAACATATGCAGTTATCGACACTAGAGTAATCACTTACGGACACTAGAGTAATCACTTAAGGATCACTATTAGATGAAAAATAAATCAGTACCAGTATAAAAGGTATATAGGAAAAAAGTATAGGAAAATATGCTGATACACAAGGATGAGCCATCAAATGTTTTTAAAAAAAAAAAAAAAAAAAAAACCAAACAACACAAAAGCTTATTTTTAATGGAGTCCTGCAGCAACAAGATTGTCGGGCAAGATACAGACAACAAATTAAAGTTCTATACTAGAGAATCCAAGAAATGACTTCTCCAATTAAGAATTACTATCTATAATCATAATTAAATATTCCTATAAAACACAGTTCAAACTAGTAATGTTTAGAGGATATCTACGTTTTTTGAATAAACACACACCAATATGTCACAACTGAAGTAGAAACATTGTATTGCTTGTACATATCATGCTTCAAATTGTGTATTTTGTCAATATAATGACTGTATTCGTACGAAAATGAAGAGATTTGTATTTTTGGTAACGCTTGTCATGTGCAGATTGATACTGTTGGGGTGGGGATATGTGTAAACATCACAGAGCGGTTGTATCTGAGAGACTTCAGAGCGTAACATCTTCAAACAACAGATTTTAATGATTGTGAGTTTACTTGTAAGGATTTTTCTTCTTTATTTTGGTTTTTTCTACATTTTACATTATTCCAATTTGCGTTATGCTAACATCTTACTTGCAACTTTCACAGCGCTACATTGTTCCTTCCAGAATGTTATGCATTTTTACCGTTATGGTGATTGACATATGTCATCAAATAAATTATGTATAAGAAACAGAGAGGAACCTTAGAGTTGGAAAGATGTAATGTAGAATCTTGACGTGTGTAATAATACAAATGAGCACGTATAATTTATGACCCATCAAGTTTACATAAAGAAATATATATTTTTTTTAAAAATGTATTTCCATGGAGTCCGACAGCAACAAGATTATCGGGCAGGATACAAAGAAGAAATTAAGGTTCTGCACTATAGTATCCAAGAAATGACTTCTCCAATTAAGAATTACTATCTAAAATCCTGATTAAATATTCCAATAAAAAGAACAATTCAAACTAGCTATATATCACTGAACCATGTTCCCTTGGCCTACTTTGATTTAAAAGCTAATACTTACCAGCTGATTTGGAAATGACGGATTTATGTAGAGACTTGAACGAAAATTTATTGAAAAGGAAATGTACAGAAGTTTAATCTAAGCGACATAATATATATGAAATGCCTTAAAATATTATTCAAGACTCAATGAGGGTTATTGACATCTTATGTTTTAATCAATCTCACGATATTGAAATCAAAGCTTGGAGAAAAACATCTGTGGCATTTTTTTTTTTTCATTTTTTTTTTTAATTCTATAATATTCGTAACCGGTGTAAATAAGTTGTCCAAAAAAAATTATATATATATATATATATATATATATATATATATATATATATATATATATATATATATATATATATATATATATATATATATTATTCTCTCTATGACTGCTTCAAGCAAAGGCCTTAAAATCATCAATAATACTCATATACATATATAACTACTTTTGGGAAGTGAGAAAAATAGCATTCGGAGACAAGTGGATGCTTATTAAACGTTAATTTGTGTAATACATTGGTTCATAAAACTCTGAATACTGCAAGTGATTGCTTAATACAGGATACCTTTACGGCAGGTTTTACTCCATTGTTATTTTGTTTCCACTTATCTATTAGAAAACTAAAAGCTTTCTGGCAAATGATGGGGACACGTGTATGCATGGTGATTTCTTGTGAGCATATTATATGTAAATCACAATATCATAATGCCTAGCGTCTTTCAATAATTTGAAGTCTGCTACTACAAGTTGAATGTACAGAATGCATCAGTTTATTTATAGCACACTCAGGTTTCATATGTCAGGATATTTATAGATCTTTCCGGTAAGCTATTATTTTAGCAAGCACGGGCAATAACTCTTCTAAAGTAGATTTCATTGAAAGAAAGAAAGAAACCGGAGAATTTTATGATATAGCAAAAGTACTTATTTGGTTAAAATGATAGTGCTTGTATTTTAATTCTTCATACAGTTTATATTTGCAGTCCTGTACAGAAAGAACGATTACCGTCAGTTGGTCTTTGAACAGTAATATCTAACTTGTGCAATATTCAAATATGACCAACCTTTGCCGTGTTATTCTTGTTCATGAATGGTTTAAATAGGAATCGCTCCCCTATTAGTTTGTGAGGTCCGGAGGACTTGGGTTACCCTATCAATGACTGCCCAATCCACATTTGACCTTGCATTGTCATTTTCTTTGGAGTTTTTTCAGTTCACAGTTACACACATACAATTAATGTTAATAAGACTTAAAACATATCACATACAGAAATAAGATACAATAAACACTGATATATAAAACACATTTAAGAATACATGAACACTTATATAAAGAATAGAAGTAACACAACATATGCAGTTACCGACACTGGAGTAATCACTTAAGGATCACTATTAGATGAAAAATAAATCAGTGCCAGTGTAAAAAGTATATAGGAAAAAAGTATAGGAAAATATGCTGATACACAAGGATGAGCCATCAAATTTTTTTTTTTAAAAAAAACAAAAAAAACCAAACAACACAAAAGCTTATTTTTAATGGAGTCCTGCAGCAACAAGATTGTCGGGCAAGATACAGACAACAAATTAAAGTTCTATACTAGAGAATCCAAGAAATGACTTCTCCAATTAAGAATTACTATCTATAATCATAATTAAATATTCCTATAAAACACAGTTCAAACTAGTAATGTTTAGAGGATATCTACGTTTTTTGAATAAACACACACCAATATGTCACAACTGAAGTAGAAACATTGTATTGCTTTTACATATCATGCTTCAAATTGTGTATTTTGTCAATATAATGACTGTATTCGTACGAAAATGAAGAGATTTGTATTTTTGGTAACGCTTTTCATGTGCAGATTGATACTGTTGGGGTGGGGATATGTGTAAACATCACAGAGCGGTTGTATCTGAGAGACTTCAGAGCGTAACATCTTCAAACAACAGATTTTAATGATTGTGAGTTTACTTGTAAGGATTTTTCTTCTTTATTTTGGTTTTTTCTACATTTTACATTATTCCAATTTGCGTTATGCTAACATCTTACTTGCAACTTTCACAGCGCTACATTGTTCCTTCCAGAATGTTATGCATTTTTACCGTTATGGTGATTGACATATGTCATCAAATGAATTATGTATAAGAAACAGAGAGGAACTTTAGAGTTGGAAAGATGTAATGTAGAATCTTGACGTGTGTAATAATACAAATGAGCACGTATAATTTATGACCCATCAAGTTTACATAAAGAAATATATATTTTTTTTAAAAATGTATTTCCATGGAGTCCGACAGCAACAAGATTATCGGGCAGGATACAAAGAAGAAATTAAGGTTCTGCACTACAGTATCCAAGAAATGACTTCTCCAATTAAGAATTACTATCTAAAATCC
This sequence comes from Margaritifera margaritifera, assembly GCA_029931535.1. Taxonomy (NCBI): domain Eukaryota; kingdom Metazoa; phylum Mollusca; class Bivalvia; order Unionida; family Margaritiferidae; genus Margaritifera; species Margaritifera margaritifera. The sequence goes on along the minus strand of JAQPZY010000513.1, from coordinate 64,983 downwards.
TAATTAAATATTCCAATAAAAAGAACAATTCAAACTAGCTATATATCACTGAACCATGTTCCCTTGGCCTACTTTGATTCAAAAGCTAATACTTACCAGCTGATTTGGAAATGACGGATTTATGTAGAGACTTGAACGAAAATTTATTGAAAAGGAAATGTACAGAAGTTTAATCTAAGCGACATAATATATATGAAATGCCTTAAAATATTATTCAAGACTCAATGAGGGTTATTGACATCTTATGTTTTAATCAATCTCACGATATTGAAATCAAAGCTTGGAGAAATACATCTGTGGCATTTTTTTTTTTTTTTCCTTTTTTTTTTAAATTCTATAATATTCGTAACCGGTGTAAATAAGTTGTCCAAAAAAAATAATATATATATATATATATATATATATATATATATATATATATATATATATATATATATATATATATATATATATATTATTCTCTCTATGACTGCTTCAAGCAAAGGCCTTAAAATCATCAATAATACTCATATACATATATATATATATATATATATATATATATATATATATATATATATATATGAGACCAATGTTAGTATTATTTCTAGTAGACTTGGTAGCTCTAATCCTGCCCAGACAAGTTGTACTCGTTTACCGTGGTTCATCTCTAGGCAAGACACCTGAATTCCATTGCATCTGCACTAAATGGTATTTTATGTGTTGATGTGCGTTAACATCAAAAGAAATAACTAATGTAATGAATATGATTTAGAATATTCTTAATGCGGGGACTATATTACTGTGGTAAATTTAACTTTAGAAAGGAAGAACAAATGTGATATTTTATGATTCACACGTCTAAACTCTTCTCAGAAGATCAGATGTTTGATGTTTAAAAGATATAGAAACATATACTGCACTGAAGGTATGAAATACTCTCTTCCATGTACCCGAGAGAAATCAAAAGTACAATCTGCCATACCTAACTACTTTTGGGAAGTGAGAAAAATAGCATTCGAAGACAAGTGGATGCTTATTAAACGTTAATTTGTGTAATACATTGGTTCATAAAACTCTGAATACTGCAAGTGATTGCTTAATACAGGATACCTTTACGGCAGGTTTTACTCCATTGTTATTTTGTTTCCACTTATCTATTAGAAAACTAAAAGCTTTCTGGCAAATGATGGGGACACGTGTATGCATGGTGATTTCTTGTGAGCATATTATATGTAAATCACAATATCATAATGCCTAGCGTCTTACAATAATTTGAAGTCTGCTACTACAAGTTGAATATACAGAATGCATCAGTTTATTTATAGCACACTCAGGTTTCATATGTCAGGATATTTATAGATCTTTCCGGTAAGCTATTATTTTAGCAAGCACGGGCAATAACTTTTCTAAAGTAGATTTCATTGAAAGAAAGAAAGAAACCGGAGAATTTTATGATATAGCAAAAGTACTTATTTGGTTAAAATGATAGTGCTTGTATTTTAATTCTTCATACAGTTTATATTTGCAGTCCTGTACAGAAAGAACGATTACCGTCAGTTGGTCTTTGAACAGTAATATCTAACTTGTGCAATATTCAAATATGACCAACCTTTGCCGTGTTATTCTTGTTCATGAATGGTTTAAATAGGAATCGCTCCCCTATTAGTTTGTGAGGTCCGGAGGACTTGGGTTACCCTATCAAGTGACTGCCCAATCCACATTTGACCTTGCATTGTCATTTTCTTTGGAGTTTTTTCAGTTCACAGTTACACACATACAATTAATGTTAATAAGACATAAAACATATCACATACAGAAATAAGATACAATAAACACTGATATATAAAACACATTTAAGACCACATAAATACATGAACTCTTATATAAAGAATAGAAGTAACACAACATATGCAGTTACCGACACTAGAGTAATCACTTAAGGATCACTATTAGATGAAAAATAAATCAGTACCAGTATACAAAGTATATAGGAAAAAAGAATAGGAAAATATGCTGATACACAAGGATGAGACATCAAATATATTTTTTCTAAAAAACAAAAAAACAAAAAAACCAAACAACACAAAAGCTTATTTTTAATGGAGTCCTGCAGCAACAAGATTGTCGGGCAAGATACAGACAACAAATTAAAGTTCTATACTAGAGAATCCAAGAAATGACTTCTCAATTAAGAATTACTATCTATAATCATAATTAAATATTCCTATAAAACACAGTTCAAACTAGTAATGTTTAGAGGATATCTACGTTTTTTGAATAAACACACACCAATATGTCACAACTGAAGTAGAAACATTGTATTGCTTGTACATATCATGCTTCAAATTGTGTATTTTGTCAATATAATGACTGTATTCGTACGAAAATGAAGAGATTTGTATTTTTGGTAACACTTTTCATGTGCAGATTGATACTGTTGGCGTGGGGAAATGTATAAACATCACAGAGCGGTTGTATCTGAGAGACTTCAGAGCGTAACATCTTCAAACAACAGATTTTAATGATTGTGAGTTTACTTGTAAGGATTTTTCTTCTTTATTTTGTTTCTTTCTACATTTTACATTATTCCAATTTGCGTTATGCTAACATCTTACTTGCAACTTTCACAGCGCTACATTGTTCCTTCCAGAATGTTATGCATTTTTACCGTTATGGTGATTGACATATGTCATCAAATGAATTATGTATAAGAAACAGAGAGGAACTTAAAGTCGGAAAGATGTAATGTAGAATCTTGACGTGTGTAATAATACAAATGAGCACGTATAATTTTTGACCCATCAAGTTTATAAAGAAATATATCTTTTTAAAAAAATGTATTTCCATGGAGTCCGACAGCAACAAGATTATCGGGTAGGATACAAAGAAGAAATTAAGGTTCTGCACTACAGTATCCAAGAAATGACTTCTCCAATTAAGAATTACTATCTAAAATCCTGATTAAATATTCCAATAAAAAGAACAATTCAAACTAGCTATATATCACTGAACCATGTTCCCTTGGCCTACTTTGATTCAAAAGCTAATACTTACCAGCTGATTTGGAAATGACGGATTTATGTAGAGACTTGAACGAAAATTTATTGAAAAGGAAATGTACAGAAGTTTAATCTAAGCGACATAATATATATGAAATGCCTTAAAATATTATTCAAGACTCAATGAGGGTTATTGACATCTTATGTTTTAATCAATCTCACGATATTGAAATCAAAGCTTGGAGAAATACATCTGTGGCATTTTTTTTTTTTTTTTTCCTTTTTTTTTTAATTCTATAATATTCGTAACCGGTGTAAATAAGTTGTCCAAAAAAAATAATATATATATATATATATTATTCTCTCTATGACTGCTTCAAGCAAAGGCCTTAAAATCATCAATAATACTCATATACATATATATATATATATATATATATATATATATATATATATATATATATATATATATATATATATATGAGACCAATGTTAGTATTATTTCTAGTAGACTTGGTAGCTCTAATCCTGCCCAGACAAGTTGTACTCGTTTACCGTGGTTCATCTCTAGGCAAGACACCTGAATTCCATTGCATCTGCACTAAATGGTATTTTATGTGTTGATATGCGTTAACATCAAAAGAAATAACTAATGTAATGAATATGATTTAGAATATTCTTAATGCGGGGACTATATGACTGTGGTAAATTTAACTTTAGAAAGGAAGAACAAATGTGATATTTTATGATTCACACGTCTAAACTCTTCTCAGAAGATCAGATGTTGGATGTTTAAAAGATATAGAAACATATACTGCACTGAAGATATGAAATACTCTCTTCCATGTACCCGAGAGAAATCAAAAGTACAATCTGCCATACCTAACTACTTTTGGGAAGTGAGAAAAATAGCATTCGAAGACAAGTGGATGCTTATTAAACGTTAATTTGTGTAATACATTGGTTCATAAAACTCTGAATACTGCAAGTGATTGCTTAATACAGGATACCTTTACGGCAGGTTTTACTCCATTATTATTTTGTTTCCACTTATCTATTAGAAAACTAAAAGCTTTCTGGCAAATGATGGGGACACGTGTATGCATGGTTATTTCTTGTGAGCATATTATATGTAAATCACAATATCATAATGCCTAGCGTCTTTCCATAATTTGAAGTCTGCTACTACAAGTTGAATGTACAGAATACATCAGTCTATTTAAAACACACTCAGGTTTCCTAGGTAAGGATATTTATAGATCTTTCCGGCAATGTATTATTTTAGCAAGCACGGGCAATAACCCTTCTGAAGTAGATTTCATTGAAAGAAAGAAAGAAACCGGAGAATTTTATGATATAGCAAAAGTACTTATTTGGTTAAAATGATGGTGCTTGTATTTTAATTCTTCATATAGTTTATATTTGCAGTCCTGTACAGAAAGAACGATTACCGTCAGTTGGTCTTTGAATAGCAATATCAAACTTGTGCAATATTCAAATATGACCAACCTTTGCCGTGTTATTCTTGTTCATGAAAGATTTAAAAAAGAATCGCTCCCCTATTATTTTGTGAGGTCCGGAGGACTTGGGTTACCCTATCAATGACTGCCCAATCCACATTTGACCTTGCATTGCCATTTTCTTTGGAGTTTTTTCAGTTCACAGTTACACACATACAATTAATGTTAATAAGACATAAAACATATCACATAGAGAAATAAGATACAATAAACACTGATATATAAAACACATTTAAGACTACATAAATACTTGAACAGTTATATAAGCGATGGAAGTAACACAACATATGTACGTATCGACACTGGAGTAAACACTGAGGATCACTGTTTCACTGTTAGATTAAAAAGAAATCGCTACCCGTATACAAAGTATATATAATAAAGAGAATAGGAAAATATGTTGATACACAAGGATGACCCATCAAATTTATCATAAATATATATATATATATATATATATATATATATATATATATATATATATATATATAAGAAAACAAAACAACACAAAAGCTTATTTTCAATGGAGTCCTGCAGCAACAAGATTGTCGGGCAAGATATAGATAACAAATTAAAGTTCTATAAATAAGAATCCAAGAAATGACGTCTCCAATTGAGAATTACTATCTATAATCATTATTAAAATTTGCAATAAAACACAATTCAAACTAGTAATATTTAGAGGATATCTACGGTTTTTGAGTAAATACACTGAAATATTTCTGTAGATCTACTAACAAAACGTAGAGTTTCTTTTTACTAAATATTGGTAAAAGCAAAAAAGCGTCGATTTGCATGGATTTTCTTCATTCTGTGCCAATGCGATTAACATCTGCATTACTACATCGATTAAAAGAAGTTCCTCAATTTTAAAGCAATTTTGGAACAGCAACGTTTAACAAATTTAGCTTGTACATATCATGCTTCAAATTGTGTAGTTTGTTCAAATAATGACTAAATTCGAACGAAAATGAAGAGATTACTATTTTTGTTAAAGACATTTCATGCGCGCATTTATACTGTTGGGGTGGGGGAAATGTATAAACATCACAGAGCGGTTGTAACATCTTTGAACAACAGATTTTAATGATTGTGAGTTTACTTGGAAGGATTTTCGTTCTTTATTTTGTTTCTTTCTACATTCTAATATTTGTGTGGCCTTGACAAGCTTGCAGTCTAGTTTGGTTGCAGACGACGTATCCAATTTTCGATTGTCACTTAATTTCAGTTTGCAATCAACACTAATCAACGCCCGATTGATCCATCGTTTTTAAACACGATTGTGATGCGATTTAAAATTTCTACTTTAAAAAGTGTATTACTATATTTAATGACGAGTTTGTTTTTCTTAAAAATGTGTACCTTTTGTCGTAGAGTATTACTGGTATACAATACTGTATGGGTGACACATAGCAATGGGTCATGTAAGTTCAATCACTGACAGATTCCATGATTCATGTAGAAAACCAATTATAAAAAGATAATACTTGAAGTCTACCTTTTGCTGATTGCAGTTCGTATTTAGGCATTTCTTGATGTCACCTCACTGATTTCATACATGTACACTAGAAATTCTACAGTTGACACATTTTACGATTTGTAATCCTGTTGTGGAGAGAGAGAGAGAGAGAGAGAGAGAGAGAGAGAGAGAGAGAAAAAAAATGAAATGCATCTAACTATGGAAATACTGGTTTGAATAATAGACATAAGGGCAGATATATTTCCTAAATGGAAAAAAAAAGTAGCTTCAAAAGCGATATCGCCACTCTGGCGATGAAAGTGGTATCGCCACTATGGCGATATAATTTTTATCCTAAGTATATATTTCCACATCTCACGATGAAATATATAATAAATCACTGAACCATGTTTCCTGGCGAAGAACCCGATGCCAACTGCAAACTGCATAGACCCAGATCTGCCGCCGCATAATGCGCCGTCAGATCCGGGTCTATGCAGTTTGTAAGGACTAATCAGTAGAACGAACAACATAGACCCTCATCTACAGGCGCATTATGCGACGGCAGATCAGGGTCTATTTTGTTTACATTTGGACAGGGATTTTACGCGAGTATATACGGTACTTTGTCTTCAAAGCTAATACTTAACAGCTGATTTGAAATGACGGATCTACATCTGAGCCCGAGACATTTTACGCATGGACATGTTTTAGACTTTCTTTACTGCTTCATCTATGTTACTGTAATATTATCAAGTTGGAGATTTTATTGGAGTAGTGAAGATCAAGAGTTGAATATTTCTATATTTTTATTCACACGTGTAAATTCTTCGTGAAAGATCAGATGGCGTATGTTATGAAGACACACTCACGTATACATACACCCAGACACACGCATAGAGCAATAAATGAGGAATTTTTACTTTTTTTCTATTGCAAGATACGGCAAGATAACTAGAGCTTGTGGGTGGATTCGGGGATCCGATGATATGTCTTCCATGCTAAGAATATGTAATATGCCGGACCTGGAATAGTTATCCTTTTCATTCAGAGATGTAACAGCGCCATCTGTTGTCATAATGGGGCATTAGGGTAATGTTCCATTATGACAACAGATGGCGTTGAGTACATTATTCCAACCTGCATTATGCTAACATTTTACTTGCTACTTTCACTGTGCTACATTGTAACTTCCAGAATCTAGGCCAACAACTTACGTCACTGGATGTGATGCATTGCGGGAAATTTGACTGAACTGTCAATTCGAAGTAAGTTTATCTAATGTATGCGTATTTTGAAGATTTTTCATACAAAAATACCTAGTGCACCAAAGTCAGATTGATTTGAACTACTGAAAAATGTGTTCCATGTTGCAATTATGTTATTATTATCATTGTTGTACTGTTACTAAGCTTTCTTAGGTACTTTCTTTTCATTGTATCAGGATAGACAACACATTTATATGCAGTGTGTGCGCCTATGAACTCAAATCAAAATCGTCGCAGAGGCAACACGAGTTAAGGCATAAACAGAACGGGCCATACAAGTGAATCTTGTATGCTATCTCTTTTTTTAGCAAAAGTACCATGGGCGACATATACGAAGTCATTCAAAAGAATGTCCACATAAATGTTCTAGATGTCAGAAAACATTCTTCTTCTTGAACGATTTACAACAACGTCAGCGACGTGAAAATAAAGATTTTAATGTAAGAATGCAACGTTTGTAATATGAAATTTTAAGAAACTGGACAGCTAGATGATCATAAAGGCATCCATACTGGAAATAAAAGCTACAGTTGCCAGTTTTGTAGTAAAACATTTAGATTCAGATCCAACCTGAATAGACAGAAACAAAACCATGATGACAACAAGCAAACTTTAAAAACTCATATGAAAACCCACGAAGAAAACAAACCCTAATGATTATGCATCTTTTACTGTTACATAATGTTAACCAACTAATGATGAATCATTTGACTTAAAAACACGAACTGTGTAGCTTTATCTGCCAACTATTGCACAATATGCAATCTCTTTATAGTAATTTATTGTACGCAAGGTTTGGTTTTAATGTATCCCACATGGTAAGGTGTTGTGTTGTACTATGAATTTAAATCAATAACATATTGTTTCTTCTATCGTCAAGATATAACACAGTACATAATAAACGGAATAGTGTGGGGTTTTTTTTAACCTTCTTAAAATAATTTCGATAGTTACATGATTTTCAAATCTCGTATTTGATCTTATTTAAAGATAATTAGTTTCCCTTTAAAATGTTGACTATTCAAGAATTAAGGAGATTTGTCTTGAAATTGTTGAACATTGATATTTTCATAATTGCTTTTTTTTGTGCTACCTTAATATCATGATCCATGGCATTTAATATCGGCAAAACAAAGAGTTTACTATGTTAGCGTACATCATTTGTTTTCCGATACGTGTTGAAGTAAATGATCAATCTAAGATACAAAATATTGATCTACAATGATTTTCCATCGTGATGTTTCTCATACAACGGGTAATACATTTTGTATTTTGTTTTTCTAATTGTTATGGCTCGCCAGGAGTGAGAGTCGTCTTTAATTGTATTTTAAAACAGTATTATTGCCATAATTACATGCACATTTTTAATCATTACATGTTAGTTTTGTGGGTTTTTTTTATAAAAAATAAAAAAATCGACCGATTCTAATATATTTTTTTTGCTTCAAACGACGGAAATTAAATACATGCTACCTCGACCATGAGTGTACTAGCTTTACCTAAATTTGAAAATACACCCATACTTAATTTTTAGAGATCGTCTCCAGTCCCTGTAACATAAAATTAAGGAACAAATCTACTGCTTGCACTGGCACTTTAATATTGTATCAAAACAAGTCATGCATCTGAAATGTCTTTTCTCTTTTATTTAGACAATATATCGTCAGATAGTCCCATTCTGTCCATTGGTAGCATCTTCGACTGGTTAATTCGGGCTCGTTCCCATCGCACACCTAACGTTCCCTTTAAGATAGCGTTTCTGTCCATTTCAAGCTTGCCCTCCTTCACCTTTGCTTTTGTTCGTTTCCTTTCATTCGCATTGAAATGATGATTTCGGGAATGTAAATACACATGTATTAAACTTTAGAAATGTGCATCATTCGGTAAAATGTCTTAAACTGAATAAAAGGTATGCCCATGCAATGAGCGGGAGTTTATGTTTAGTTATACACATGTAAAATCAAATCCGAACATTGAGATTAGAGCGAAATAAGATAAATGATGACATATCTCATCATGCATTCACAAGGGTTTATAAATGCGTTTGTTGGAAGTAAATTAACTGTAAAGGTAGTGTTAAATACGTACTTTGGAACAATTCTGGTTATAAATGATGTACCCAATGGCGTAATCGTGTCATCAAAGCATTTGTTAAGGGGAACACATTCCGTAAGAAAAGGACCTGAAATTATATATTGTAAAAATTACCGATTTGTTTTACAAATTGAAGAGGCATATCAAGCAACTCGTCCAGCCTTTGGACAATACAATTAAAATGATAAATATTTACGTAGATTTCTTAGGAATTTAGTAGTAATTTTGAAAACAAAAACTCAATATACTAATAACTAGTTTATACATTAAAAATTGTATTTTACCTTTTCGAATCAAGTCTTGTTTGCATCTGTTCTACAGCTTTCCATAGAAAGTACGAAAAGTCTTCACAAGTTACAGTTCCATGCCCTCTGCTGTCTTGAAGGGTTAGTTCAGAAAAGAAGGTCTCTCCCATCATGCTACTAAACGCACAAACATTGTGCGTTCCCCTCCGGCAAATGGAATAAAGCTGAACCTTAGCGTCGATGTTCGAAATTATAGCTTCCCATAATTGTATTGGAAATCCCTTTACGTACATTGTTGGTGGTGGGAATTTACCGAAGTCTATTCCTGGGTCATCTCTGATATCCACCATTCTCCATTAGCCCTACATTGGTATGTAGATTTGATATCAAAATTCTTACGCATGCCATCCTCAATTGATTTGCTAAAGTGCGTGCGTGCCATAGACACCGACATTGGATCAACGACTTCTTCGATCATAACAACAGAAAGAAATGTATTTCTTTCTTGGGCACAATTTTTTTCAAGCGCTATTGTCTACTTCATCAAGATGTCCTTTGCAACTGTGTCTCCTTAATCTAGTAAATAAGTGTGTTGAGTCAATTCATTTGACCTCAGGCCGATGTCGAACTTCACTACATTCCGGTATTTAAAAGCAAAAGTCCGAGTCGTTTGTATCAGAAAGTTTAACATCATTCTGTATTGTTGCAGTAAGTTGCTACTCACTTAGTCTGTCAGACCATATGTATTCTGCATATGACACATTTAGGACAGATTTAGGAACTTTTGACATAACCACTCCCTTGACAAATCGGATAAAAATTTAACTGTCATTTTAGTCTTAGTTAATTTTGCATTCTCTTGATGTTCCTTTAAACCTAATAATTCACAAAGTAACTGAATCTTTTTTGCCTTTGTATCGGACTCTCATAGTTTTGTATTTGGCACTTTACTCTTTAAATAACGGATAATCACTTTCAAATCGGTGTTCAATAGGTTCTTTAAAATGTTATAGCTTCTAAAAAATCTTCAACACTTCGGGTACCGTTTTGTCATTCCATTTTCCTTTCTTATTTGCTGGTGTGTCTGTTTTAAAAAATGTTATTAACACCGTTGCGTCTTCTTGACTAAGCATTGAACTTATTTCCACGGTCATCTTTATGATTATCAACAAGGTTTGTCAATGAGTTGTCATTAGCTGGCTGAAGTTCTGAATCGGTTACAACAGATATATCAATCTCAGAATCTGTTGGTAAAATGCAATGTTCAACGTCATTTTCATTGTTAGTTAGTATTTCATGCCACATTTCTTTGTCTATATTACAGCTTGAAATTTCATAGACTGCATATTTACTTATCGTCACATGGGATACAATTTCTAGGATATTGGTATCTGCCATGGTGTCTAAAGGTGCTTCTGCTACACCTTGTGGAACGACATCAAGAACGTTTGTTTCTTGGTCTACATTGTCATTTGTTTCTTGGCTTCTGTAACATCAGCCAATGCTGAAGTGGTTTTAGATTTACTTGTATGACTTTTTTAAGCTTTAGCTGGTGTTATTGGAAGCGGCTTGTTTCAATTTGTACAGACAATACCTGAACCATTTTTCCCCATGTGTATTCTTTGTTCAGCCCTTTAAAAAGCTTCACTATTTCTGAATTTTGTTTCTTTTCGCTTTCCTTCCAAACATCCTTTTGAAGTTGTATCAAGGTCAATGGTTTGTTGCTTTCAGATCTCATGGCAATATTATGCCATTGTCCATCAATGGATATTGCTGGAACACGTAAACCATGTTTGTGGCATTCATTTTGCACGCTTGGTAATATATTCTCATTTTACAGTGGTTAAACCATAACCCTTTGGGAACCAATTTATTGGATCCCACCGAAATGGATTCTTTGACCAGATTATATCCAGATCACATGCAAGAAAAAAATACGGCTTCTGTTGCTTTCTGACGCTGTAGCTGATATCTTTCGTTCAGTAGATACACTATCTTCTCAAATAGGCCTGTTGTATTTGCTAGCATAGTTGACTGAACGCGATCAAGTGTCTCCGATGAGGATACTGCTGACGGAAATTTTCACCAACAAAGTGGGCTTTGTTACATCCTTCATGTATCATTTCTTTCATAAACTTGACCTCTTCGTTCAATTTGGTTGGACGTTTTGGATTTTCCTGAGCATAGATCACCTATGTCATATTGAATGAAGCTTGAAAAGCAGTGTCATTATTTTCTATTTGAAATAAGCTTGAGATATCTGGTCTCCAGCAGATATAATACATTGTATCGATTGCCAAAGCAACCATTGTAGCCTGACATTGAAGATAGTATCGATGAGGTATCACAGTCTGTAACTGGTATACTGGACATTTTAATTCCACTGCCGATACTGTAACATCGCGTACAGCAGAATATTCGTGAACATAAAGACTACCATCTGTTGAAACAATTGCATGGTGACCGTTTTGTGTCAAATCTATGCGAACCGTTCCTCTTGATAAACAAATGATGGAGCAATTGTCGGTAAAACTGACGAAAGATGATGCAGAACGGATTTAGTTTGGTAAGTGTTACATTCATGTCGTGTGATCCTTGTTTTTAAACTTCGTTTTCAAACACAAGTAAATCCACGTCTCCGTGTCGCTCTGTTAACCCTTGTTTTTAACTTTTTCCGTCAAATGATAGGCATGCTGATATGTCCTTTAATGCTTTAGATGCATCATCAATTACGTCATTAAACGTGCCCGGGTCTCTATGATTTTCGTCTTTCATATACGGCTGGTATGTCCTGATCAGATCAAGGGATTGCACGGCAAAATTTATGTCAGAATTGTCTGGTCTACACAATAGCTGGAATAGAATCTGACATTTTGTCAACAGGTGAGTGATAAAAGGTTTCCTTTGCAGAACATCGCGTTTCTCCTTTGGATTGAAGTTGTTCAATTTTACAAGCAATCTATGAAGAACACAAAACAATTTTGGAAATTAGGCTAGAGACACTTTGGTGGCAGATTTACCGAAAATGACGTACTACGCCTACTGATAACATGACTTTCAATCGACCAATAAAGGCGCGGTATCCCATTCAGTGCGCTGTACCTGCATACATAGCAGGCGCGATCATGGCCATTTTTCACCGGTAGCGTGGGAAAATGGTCTGGCTTTCCTTAAAGCTGTGGTATTAAGTCAAACTTTGCCTACGCGTAAAAAGTCGAGTGCCTGAGCTAACATCGGTACCAGATTTATAACGCTGTGCGAAGTGTAGCTTGAAATATCAGTGTCAATTCTTAAATTGGTCGCACGCTATAGGAGAGAAGTGACCTCCCATGGAGTTTTATATAGTACATGTATGACTGACAGGTAAATTGTAAGCAACAATGCGAACCTCTGTGACTTAGAGCACACTCAGATTATTTATAGATCTTTCCAGTTTCAGGATAATATAGATCTTTCCAGTGAGCTATTATTTTAGCAAGCACGGGCAATAAATCTTCTTAAGTTAATTTCGTTAAAAAGATAAAGAAAGAAACCTGAGAATTTTATGACATAGCAAAAGCACTCATTGGGTTCAAATGACTGTACTTATTGAATTAAATGAATGCTATTTTTTTAAAGAAAGAAAAAATCCTGTACTGAAAGAAACACTGTTGTCATTTGGGCTTTGAACGCTAATGTTTGACTTGTGCAATATTCAAATATGACTAGTCTTTGTCGTGTTATTCTCCTTCACGAAAGATTTTAATAGGAATCGCTCTCCTAATACATTGTGAGGTCCGGAGGATTTGGGTTATCCTATCAATGACATTGCCCAATCCACATTTGACCTTGCAGTTGCTTTTCTATCGTGTTTTCAGAAAGAAAATTAAAACAAACCCACAAAAACATTTGCCTCTTATTTGGATATGTTGAACATATAATAGATAGTAATACACATATGTAATAAATGTAAATAAGACATAACATGAGATACATCACATCAGAAAAGAAATACAATAAACACTGTGATATAAATCACATTTAAGAGTTAAAGAATATGTTACATAAATACTTGAAAACTTATAGAAGCAATAGAAGTAACATAACATATGCAGTTATCGACACTATAGTAAACACTAAGGAACACTATGAGATAAAACGAAAGTAAATCAGTACCAGTATAGAAAGTCCATAAAAGAAGAAGAAAAAAAGAATAGGAAAATATGTTTATACACACGGATGACCCATAAAGTTTATAAAGAAATATATTTAGAAAACAAACAAAACAAAAACTTATTTTCAATGGAGTCAGACAGCAACAAGATTGTTGGGCAGGATACAGACAACAAATTAAAGTTCTATTCTAGAGTATCCCAGAAATGACTTCCCCAATTAAGAATTGTTGTCTAAAATCAGAATTTAAATATTCCAATAAAACAGAATTCAAGCTAACTATATATCACTGAACCATGTTCCCTTGGCCTGCTTTGATTTAAAAGCTAATACTTAACAGCTGATTTAAAATGACAAATCTACATCAGAGCCCTAGATATTTTACAACTATTTATGACAAGCCATGTTTCCTGAAGACTTAAACGAAAATATATTGGAGAGGAATTTTACGAAAGTTTAATCTAAAAGACATAATACAGGTGAAATACCTTAAAATGTCATTCAAGACTCAATAAGGATTATTGACACCATATTTTTGAATCAATCTCACGATATTGAAATGAAAGCTTCGAAAAATAGATCGGGTTTTTTTTTTCTTCTTTTTTTTTCCATGACGATATTCGTAACAGATATAACAAAGTATTTAAAAAGATATATATTATCCTCCCTTCAAGCAAAGACCTTAAAATCTTCAAAAATACTTATATAACTGTGACATAGGACCAATCTTAGTATTAGTTTTCGTTGACGCGGTAGCTCAAATTCTGCCTTGACACGTTGTGGTCGATTATCGTGCTTTCATCTCTAGGCAAGACACCTGAATTTCATTGCCTCCGTACTAAATAGACTTTATGTGCTGATGTGCGTTAACATCAAAAGAAATAACTAATGTAATGAATATGATTTAGAATATCCTTAATGCGGGGACTATATTACTGTGGTAAATTTAACTTTAGATAGGAAGAACAAATGTGATATTTTATGATTCACACGTCTAAACTCTTGTCAGAAGATCAGATGTTGGATGTTTAAAAGATATAGAAACATACACTTCACTGAAGATATTAAATACTCTCTTCCATCTACCCGAGATAAATCAAAAGTACAATCTGCCATAACTAACTACTTTTGGGAAGTGAGAAAAATAGCATTCGAAGACAGGTGGATGCTTATTAAAGGTTAATTTGTACAATACATTAGTTCATAGAACTTTGAATACTGCAAGTGATTGCTTAATACAGGATACCTTTAAGGCTGTTTTGACCGTATTGTTATTTGTATCCAGGTTTCCATTAGAAAACTAAAAGCTTTCTTGCAAATGATGGGAACACGTATATGTATGGTGATTTATTCTGAGCATGTTATATGTAAAGAAAATATTATAATGCCTCGGGTCTTTCCATAATTTGAAGTCTGCTACTACAAGTTGAATGTACAGAATGCATCAGTCTATTTAAAGCACTCTCAGGTTTCCTATGTCAGGATATTTATAGATCTTTCCGGCAAGGTATTATTTTAACAAGCACTGGCAATAACTCTTCTAAAGTCGATTTCATTAGCAAGGACGTGCAGTAATTCTTATTAAGTAAATTTCGTTTAAAAAGTTTTAAGACTTTAGAATTTAATGATGTAGCTAATGATTTGATTCAAATGACTGTAATTTGTGTAATAATTAATATATCTTTTATTTAAATAAAATGACTTGTACAATATTCAAATATGACCAACTTTTGCCGGGTTATTTTTGTTCATGAAAGATATAAATAGAAATCGCACTAACAATACCATTGTTATTTATCACAAGCCATGTGTCGTGAAGACAACATACACTACACTTCCTCTATGAAATACTCTATTCCGTCTACCGATGAAAAATCGTAAGTACAATAGCGAATAACGAACTATGTTAATGACGTGAGAAAAGTTTGAATGTATTGTTACTTGTATCCACTTTTGCATTAGAAAACGAAAAACTTTCTGGCAAATTATGGGGTCACAAAAAATTATGATGAACATATAAGAGAGATTAACACATATATAATAAATATAAATAAGACATAACATGCAACATATTACATACAGAAATAAAATACAATCAACACTGGGATATAAATCACTTTTAAGAGTTAGATAATGTTATATAAATTCTTGAACACTTATATAAGCAATAGAAGCAGCACTGTAAAATGCTTGGGGGTCAAATGTAGATCCGTCATTTCAAATCAGCTGTTAAGTATTAGCTTTTAAATCAAAGGAGGCCAAGGAAACATGGTTCAGTGATTTATTATATATTTCATAGTGAGATGTTGAAATATATAAGTCGGAGAAAAATTATATGCACTTTTTAAAGTAGCAATTTTATCTCGCATCACAATCGTGTTTGAAAATGATTGATTAGTGTTGATTGCAATCTGAAATTAAGTGACAATCGAAAATTGGATACGTCGTCTGCTACCAAACTAGACTGCAAGCTTGCCAAGGCCACGCAAATATTCACGTTAGAATGTAGAAAGAAACAAAATAAAGAACGAAAATTCTTACAAGTAAAGTTGCAATTATTAAAATCTGTTGTTTAAAGACGTTACGCTCTGAAGTCTCTCAGATACTACCGCTCTGTGATGTTTATACATCTTCCCACCCCAACAGTATCAATCCGCGCATGAAATGTGTTAACAAAAATCAAAAATCTCTTCATTTTCGTACGAAAACAGTCAATATGTTGACAAAATACACAATCTAAAGCATGATATGTTAGAACTAAATTTGTAAAACGTTGCTGCCCCAAAATTATTGTGCAATTTTGGAACTTCTTTTTATCGATGTAGTAATACAGCTGTTAATCGCATTGGCACAGAATGGAGAACGTCCATGCAAATCAAACGTATTTGCTTTTATAAATATATAATTGCAAAAAAACTCTACGGTTTTTTAAGTCGATTAACAGTAATATACAGGAAACCTTGAGGATAAGGTTGTTCCAGCCTCGTTGGAGAGTATGGTAATACGGAGTTAGAAAACGATATTATCGTTTTTCTGCTTGTAGGAAATGACGGCAAAAATTCTGGCTCTTTCTTGGGTACAGAATTGGTAGGTATATAATAAACAGAAATATTTTAATCGGGAAGTGGAACGATTTTGTACTGTATTGCTTCGCCACTCGTGACAATACAATGTTTCCACTTCACTCGTGAAATATGTATGTGTATCTACTCAAAAACATAGATATTCTCTACATATTACTAGTTTTGAATTGTGTTTTATTGCAATATTTAATTATGAATTTAGATAGTAATTCTTAATTGGAAAAGTCATTTCTTGGAAACACTAGTATAGAACTTTATTTTGTTTTCTGTATCCTGCCCGACAATCCTGTTGCTGAAGGACTCCATTGAAAATTAGCTATTGTGTTGTTAGGTTTATATATATATATATATATATATATATATATATATATATATATATATATATATATATATATATATATATATATATATATATATATTTGTTTTAAAAGATTTGATTGGTCATCCTTGTGTATCAATATATTTCCGTACTCTTTCTTTCTTTTTGTTATTTCTATATTCTTTGTATACTGGTACTGACTTATTTTTGATGTAGTAGTGATCCTTAGTGTTTACATATGTTGTGTTACTTCTATTGTTTATATAAGTGTTCAAGTATTTATGTAACATATTCTTATAGTCTTAAATATGTTTTATTTATCAGAGCTTATTGTATCTTATTTCTGTATGTGATATGTTGCATGTTATGTTTACATTAATTATATATGTCTTACTCTGTATTAAAAAAACTCAAAAGAAATGACAATGCAAGGTCAAATGTGGATTGGGCAGTCATTGATAGGGTAACCCAAGTCCTCCGGACCTCACACACTAATAGGGGAGCGATTTCTATTTAAATCTTTCGTGAACTAGAATAACACGGCAAAGGTTGGTCATATTTGAATATTGTACAAGTCAAACATCGCCAGCCGAAGCCCAAATAACAGTAATTACTCTTTCTGTATTCGAATAAATTATAACTAATATGAAGATTCACACTGCTTAGACAACCATTTGAACAAAATAAGTCATTTTGCTATATCATAAAATTCTCGGGTTTCTTTCTTTCTTCAATGATATCTACTTTAGAAGAGTTATTACCCGTGCTTGCTAAAATAATAGCTTGCCGGAACGATCTATAAATATCCTGACCTGGGAATAACGGGTGTGCTTCAAATAGATTGATGCATTCTGTACATTCAATTTGTAGTAGCTGAGTTGAAATGTGGAAAGACGCTAGGCACTATAATATTTTGCTTTACATATAATATGCTCACAAGAAATCACCATGCATGCACGTGTTCCCATAATTTGCCAGAAAGTTTTTAGTATTCTAATGGAAAAATGGATACAAATAACAATATAGTCAAACCTGCCTAAAATGTATCCTGTATTGAGCAATGTTTGCAGTATTCAAAGTTCTATGAACCAATGTGTTGTACATATTAACCTGCAAGGAACGTAAAACCATCTTCCCTTGGCCTACTTTGATTTAAAAGCTAATTGTTACCAGCTGATTCGAAATGACGGATCTATATCTAATCCCCAGACATGTTACAACTATTTATCACAAGCTATGTTTCCTGAAGACTTGCATGAAAATTTATTGAAAAAGGAAATGTACAGGAGTTTAATCTATACGACATAATACAGATGAAATACCTCAAAATGTAATTCAAGACTCGACTAGGGTTACTGGCACTTCTAAGCTTTATTTTTGAACATGAATCTGACTAAATTGAAAGGAAAGCTTTGAAAAGGAGATCGGTGGCCTAAAAAAAAGTTGTTCTTTTTATTTGTGACCTTCGGAACAAGTGAAACAAAGTTTTAAAACGATAGCTTATCTTCCGGATATTAATAAAAGCTAGGGTATTAAAATCATCAATACTATACTAATATAGCTGAGGTATAGCATCAGTCTTTGTATTTCTTTAGGAGCCGCGGTCCACTGACGGACTCACAGTCAGTAAAGTGTGGGTTTAAATTCTGCCTACACCACCGCGGATCGACTGCTGTGTTGTGTCTATAATCCAAGTCAGCAGAATCCTATTTTCTCTGCAGTAAATAATCTTTTTTGTGTTGATAAAGCGTTAAACATCAAATAATCTGCTGAATACAATTCAGAGTATTCTCAATGCGAGGACTATGTTGCTGTGATAATAGCAATTTTTGCAAACGTTAATTGGAGCAGTGAAGAACCAATATTAAATATTTAGCAGCAGGGTGGGTGAACAGAACAAGCTCTCGGACTACGTCGAATCTTCCTTTAACATGTTCCACTTCCAGGACAGCCCAAAACACGCACGCCTCTATTTTTAAAACGGCTCGTCTTGTTTCTCCAAAGGAAAAACAAAACCTAGGTATGATCGAAAAAGACGCTCATTTCTTGGATAGCCTTGTTAGAGACATAAAGACCGGCCCACTGCTCTAGACATAATACAAGTGAAATACCTTATCATGTTAGTGGAAGAGTCAATGAGGATTACTGACACACTGTTTGAATCAACCTCACGATATTGAAATGAAAACTTCGAGAAATAGATCGGTGGCCAACATTCCAATAAAAATCAATTCAAACAAGTAAAATATCACTAAATCCTGTTCTTTTGATCTACTTTGATTAAAAAGCCAAGACTATACAGCTAATTTGCAATGATGGATCATCTGAGCTCTTGGAACGATTTAATTTGATTCAGAAAAATGCTATGAGTATCACAAGACATATGTCTCATGTAGACTCGAAAGAAAACTTATTTAAAACGAAATTTACACGAGTTTAATCTAAATGACATAATACAGATGGAATACTTTTTGAAATGTAATTCTAGTTTGAAGAAATTTTGCCAACAGTTCTACTTTGTTTTTTTCATTTTTTATTTTTTATAACATCTGACTAAAATCAAATGAAATCTTCGAGAAAGAGATCGGTGACCTGAAAAAATAGATTTGGTTTATAGTATGTTTAATTCTGAATTGACGTAGTAGTTTTCAATTGTATGATTTTTTTTAAATTTTCTTGTATATAGTTTTAGCTTGTGTTACGTACCCTTCTCCAAAATCTTGACTCCATTGAAAATATGTTTTTTTTAATGTTTTTTTTATGGCTCATTCTTATGGTTCAACATATTTTCCTCTTCTTAGTTTTCTATGTACTATTTATACTTATACAAAATTATTTATTACGTATCTAATAATGTCGCTTAGTTTTGCTCCAATCTCGATAACTGTATATGTTGTTTTACTTCTAGGCTTGATAAAAGGGTTAAGTATAAATGTTTTAGATATTATTTTAGTCGTAAATTTGTTTAATATGTCAGTGTATATTATATTTTAAGTTGTGTATGTTTTATGTCGGGTGTTATGTGTCGTATTTAGTTTGATTATATATTTATTACTATATGTTATATGCTGATCCTATTTCAGAAAATAAGTAACTAAATGCAGAAAGTAACTTTAAAACAAATTTCAATGGAAAAGAAAGTGCAAGGTAAAATATGGATGGGGCAATGGTCATTGAGAGGAGAGCGCAAGTCCTCCTGACCTCACAAACTATTAGGGAACCGATTGATATTAAAATCTTTCATGGATTAAAAAGGCCTGGCAAAAGTTGGTAGGATTCGAAACCCAACTGACTGTTCTTATTCTTTCTGTAGAGGAATTGAATACAAATAATATTAATAATTACATATATTTACACGATCATTTGAACAAAATAAGTGCTTTGCCATATTATAACATATTTGGTTTTCTTTTTCTGTCTTTTCTTTAAACATCATCCACTGTAGAAGATTTACAACCCGTGCTTGCTAAGAAAAACAGTTTACAGGAAAGATCTATAAGTATCCCGACCTAGGAAACCCACCGAGTGCTATAATTAGACAGATGCACAAGGAACGTGCAACTTTCATAACAGACTAGAATTTATGGAGAGACTCTGTGCACTATAACATGCTCACAATAAATCACCATGCATACATGTGTCCCCATAATTTGCCAAAAAGGGTTTAGCTTCCTACTGGGGAAACTGGATACAAATAACAATAATAGAATACAACCTGCCTGTTCGCTGTATTAAGCAACCACCTGCCTTCCATAGACAGTAATCCAAATAATATGAACCAACTTACTGTACAAATGAAATTCTAAAAAGCAGCCACATGTCTTGTAATGCTATTTTTTCACTTACTAAAGGTAGTTAGTTATGACAGATTTGTCGTTGGATTATCTGCAGGATAGGTGGAATAGTGTGTGTTGTGTGTGTATATATATATAATCGTAATAAGTTTTCAAACTTTTAGGCTAATTCGATTTCGTCAGAGGATTATGAAAGTAAACAATTCGATGGTGACGTCACGTATACAATCTAACGTATTAACAGAGAGAATATTTGCTTGAAACGAGTGAATAACGGATATATTTCATCGAGTGGGTGAAAAAATCAGTATTTTCACGAGTGGCGAAGTAAATTTCTAGCAACTTCAAGCATAATAGTGGAAACAAATTGACTTTCCTTCTAGTCAAGCGTTCCACAAGTGCTTGGATAGCTTTAAAATACTGTATATTTGCACATAAATATCAGTAGTTACATAATACTCGTTCCCAATTCACGGTAAATAACATAGGAAATATAGCAGATAATTTAACTGAATGACACTCTATATGACCCTGGATTTTGTATTATTTTCCTTTCGTCCCGTAGAAATGGACTTCATCACATATTTACATACTGCACAATCCTTCCATTCCCCAATGTATGTACTCGCATAATTCATTCCTAGGTGTGATCCTTACGTATGTGCCCTCAGCTTGCCAATAGTGTTTGTCAAGCATTCGACAAGGGCTTGGGTAGCTTTAAAATACTTTCATGGGCAAGTAATTCCTCAATTTTGCGGAAAAACTTATGGGCTATTGTTTTTTTTTTGTTTTTTTTAATCCCCCCCCCCCCCCTCACAGCAATTATCTTATTTCTTTTAAACGAAATAAATAAGTCACCATCTCAACATTTGCAAGTTGAATGTACAGGATGCATCAGTCTATTTAAAGCAAACCGTGGTTTCCAAGTCGGGATATTTATAGATCTCTCCGGTAAGCTATTATTTTAGCAAGCACGGGCAATAACTCTTCTAAAGTAAATTCCGTTTAAAAGATACGGAAAGAAACTTGAGAATTTTATAATATATTAAAAAATCTTTTTTGATTCAAATGATTAATATTAATTTTTGTGACCATTTAAAATCTGTGCAGAAAAAATAACTTTAGTAGTTGTCGGTGGGTATTGAGAGCCAAAACTTTTTGGGGGCACTTGAGAGCCAAAAATTTTCTGTATGGCTCTCAAGTGCCCCCACCACGTAAATTTCCCATAGGGGGTCTATCCAGAGCCATACGGGAGTTTTTAACGTGGCGGGGGCACTTGAGAGCCATACGGGAGTTTTTAAACGTGGCGGGAGTGTGGGTGTGGGAGGGAGGGAATAGAATTAATCTTTCTTGAAAAAAGGGGTGGCCCTAAAGACCTCCCAGGTCTGGTCCGACAAGCGGGACAGCTCCTCCTTCTCCAGGAGTCTAGACTCCTCCTACATCGCTTCTTCAGGATAAATGTCGGATGGACCGCTTCTGGTTCCCAATTTTCTTCCTTCTTCTCCTCCTTCCCCTCCACTATCCTGTGATCTTCCTCCTCCATCATCGGATGAGGCTGGATAGGCTCCTTCTTCTCCTTCTCCTCCACTATCCTGTGGGAAATTAACATGCGGGGGCCTCTATGGCCTCAAACGGGTACTCTACGAGAAATTAACATGCGGGGGCTTCTATGGCCTCAATGGGAAATTAACATTATGGGACCTCTATGGCCTCAATGGGAAATTAACATTATGGGACCTCTCTGGCCTCAATGGGAAATTAACATTGTGGGTCTCTATGGCCTCATACGGGAAATTAACATGGCGGTAAGAATGGTAGGCAATAATTGGAAAATAACCTTCTGCCTAGTGGCTATATCTATATAGCCTAGAGTTATATATAAAGCATTACCTATACCTCAGATCATGTTGGAGGTGTCAGTAAATTTGCATATATTGTACCTATGTTATAAATAGCTTTGATCAAGGGAACTAACTTATAATAACACTAAAATGGACGTGACTAAATGTTGTATTAAACTTCGGGAACCGTCACGGACTTTAGCGTTGACTAGAAAAAATCCGGAACATTAGATTATAATGGCCTAGACTAAAAGTAACACTAAAATTCCAAAATCGTACCGGACGTTAGCGGAGACTGAAAATAATCCGGAAAAAAAAAATGGAAAAAATTGGCTGAGACTAAAAGAAACACTAAACTTCCGAAATTTTACCGGACGTTAGCGGAGACTGAAAATAATCCGGAAAAAAAATGGAAATTTTTTTTTTATTTTTTAAATTTTGTTTATATCAAAACACACACCACACTATCCATTTTTTTTACTTTTTTAAAATTTTTTTATATATCAAACACAAAACTTACACACACTACACAACCATTTTTTTATTTTTTAAATTTTGTTTATATCAAAACACACACCACACTATCCATTTTTTTACTTTTTTATAAATTTTTTATATATCAAACACAAAACTTACACACACTACACAACCATTTTTTTATTTTTTAAATTTTGTTTATATCAAAACACGCACCACACTATCCATTTTTTTACTTTTTTAAAAATTTTTTATATATCAAACACAAAACTTACACACACTACACAACCATTTTTTATTTTTTAAATTTTGTTTATATCAAAGCACACAACCATTTTTTTTACTTTTTAAATTTTTTATATCAAAACACACACCACAAATATAAAATCCATTTTTTTTTTAAAAAAATTTATTTGATGGACTGCAAAAGTTGTTGTTGTTGTTGTTGTTGTTGTTGTTGTCTTTGCTGCTGCTGCTGTTGGTGCTGTAGTCTATTTCTTTCCTCCCAATTTTAGATCGATAGAAAGAGAGAGATAGAACATAATCATTATTATTTCAAATTCAATAAAAAGCCACACAACACCATATTTTTTTCAACAATAACATTTTTTTTATTCAACAATAACTATTCTAACATTAAAAAACTAACCATTCAACAATAGATTAAACAGGAACATATTTACAAGGTTGACAACGTTGGGGTGGTAAACTAAACCTCCACCTTTCTACATCGACATCATTCTGATTAACACTACGATTGTGAACTAAAGACAAGAGATAACCAAAATGTTCACAAAACCATCGTTGTACTTTAGCATCGTTTCGAGCATAGTTTCTATCAAGCCAAGTCAGTAAATGTTCTAAGGAATATCCAAGACTGCGTTGATGAAGATAATGTACACAATATTGTCCACACACCATGGAATCCGATCCTTGTAATCTCACATTATTGAATCGAGTCGAGACGGCATTTCTTCTCATAAACTCGATGATGTCGTCTTCCAAAGGAGGTAATCCATAAGAATCAAAAAATTCCACACCTCCACCATTGTGATCGTTGGGAAAGTACACGGCAACTCAATGGGTTCCTGGTAGATGACTGTCGTCGGTATTGATGATATAGGCATGAACGTTTTTCGGTTTACGATGAGGTAGTTCATCTTTAGCACATACCACAGGATTCCAAGAAGTGTAGGAACAACGAGTCAATAGGTAATAAAGTTCTCTAGTATCCATTTTTTTTCTTTCTTCTTCTTTTTTTCTTTTTTTTTTTTTTTGTCTTCAATGGAAATAATGAGTCACCAGTTCACACCTGACTTTAAACTTGAATTGATCTGTCTTGTAATTCCACGAATATTCACGGCGGATAGTTTCTGTACTCTGTTGAATGAGCCCTTCGATGCGTCTGATCTCCAGAGGAGTGAGTGGAGGAAAAGAAGAAGTCTGCAAGACTTTATACCACTGTTTCAACACTTTTTCGTCCGAGTTCTTGGACCAAGCCGTTTCCAAATAGTTATTCAATTGTTCTTCGCCCGTCATCATCATACATTGGTCGTGTTGTATCTGACTGGGATGATCGTTTTGACATCCATGACATTGTTCTTGGACTAGACTGTTAATGATTTTACTCAATTCCTGAGCATAACAGGTCACTAACTGTTTTTCTTGTTCTGGCCATCGAGAAATAAATCCAGTAAACTCGGTTTTAGGTTCTGAATGAATGACTTCGTCATCATCATCATTTGTGGTAGTTTGTGACTACTCACAAAATCCCTCATCTATCTCCATAGGTTCTTCTTCTACGTGTTACATCTTTTTTTTCTTCTTCTAATAGTCTAGAATCACTTCTCTCAAACTGTTGATTTCTAGAGTGTTATCAAATTCTGCATACAAGACGACGTTCACTGTGTCGGGTAGAGGATCTGCAAACTGAAGTTCCACACGAAGTGGGCCTGATTTTATAGGGTGGAAATGTCCTTCATCGCTGCCTTGGTCAGGAGTGAAATCAAATCCCCACAAGGCATACCCTCCTGCATAATCCTCGTACGAAATGCTGTGGCTGGTGTCGCGACCTAACTGTCCCGTGGCTTCAAACAGGCTCAGGTAAGATCGTAAGTAATTTTTCTGGACACCAAAGTTAGGTTCAAAAGGTCTGGTACACAAGGTCTTGCCATCTCGACTGACTTCTATCTTGGAGACGTTGTAGTGTTTAAACTCAAACGGATTCTGATCGTGGACTCCGTTGAGGGCTGCATTACTGACGATGCCAATCAGCAAACGTTTGGGGAGCTGTCCTTGGAAGATGTGATCTTCGACTTTGGATCGGAGTCCAGCGGCTATGCTAAAGGTTTTCACTTCCACGCGTCGTACAGGATACTTAGCAGTGGTTCTGCTCAAGGATTGACTGATGTCGTTAGCTACTTTTGGTAAGATTTCTACACCTCGCACGTAAAGTTTGGCTTCTTGGATGATGGTTTTCCACTCGTTAGCATGAGCCATCAAATGGAAGGCGGCACTACTGCGATTCAGTCTCAGGCGTACATCTACTCCATTGAGCAAATACTTGTCTTGCAACCACATGTCCAAATGCAAACGATCCATCAGTTCTAAACTTTGTCTGATTTTCTTTCGACGGTCGTTAAATCCCACATTGTGCGGGACTGCTGGAATTATAGGATCACCATCATTAGCAGAAGTCTTCGCCGGTACTGACAGCTCTGTGTCGTTGAACTTTTCCGAGGTGTCAGGTTTCCAGACCACCGAAGCATCCAGATGAGTGTTCTTGGCTTCTTTTCCGTACGTCAAGAGATTTTCCAAATAAGCACGGTAAGGGTAAGTATCCAAACTGCTGCTGACCAGTTTGTTATTCAAGTACAAATCTACTCCGCTGAACAAGGAATGCATGAAATTATTGACGGGTGCCACTCGGGCAGCTTCCCCAGGAAGGGTGTTGTCATTTTTTTGTACTTGAAGTTTCAGGTACAAGTAACTGTTATTCAGATCGATGTAATCTTCGGTTTGTCCTTTGATTTCAAATTCGATAGGAGCTGATTCCGTCAAAGACGATACAGGATGAAATTCCACCCATTGGGATTCTTTCATCGTCATCATGGTGGGAGGCATAGAAAACAGTTCCAGTTCTGACTTGGTACATTCGCAAGAATCTCGGTGCATCATTTTTTTTTCACAGTTAATAATCAAACACGTCTAATTCTCTGACGGTTCTTCTTCTTTTCTTATTCTTTCTGGAACTACTGCCGTGTGTTCTTTTATGAACTTTGAAGGGATTTCGATGTCGTCGTCTCTTTCTACCTTGTCCTTGCTGTGAAGTGGAGGAAGAAGTAATGCCAGGGTCTGAAGCGTGAAGCGTATTTATAGGATTTTCTTGGAGACCTAAAAGATCTTTACCAGTGGTCATCAACACATTTTTGCCTGCTCTCATAAAAGCTTCTTTAGGATTTTGTTTGTCGATGAGGACATTTTGCAAAAATTCTTTTCCTTGCGTCAAAGCAGCATCTTTTAAGGCATGAAATCCTCGAGTCACCATCGGTTTCAAAATAGGAGCTACCGTCCGAAAAAGCCGATTTTAACATATCTCCTAAACCATGTCCTCGTTGTCGAGCCACTCCTTGGTACACTGGATACATTTTTTTTGTTTGGGAGGTTAGTTACAATTCGTTAGAGAACTTGTTTTTTTCGAAAATGTAGTTTCACCGTGACTTTTCCTTTGTCAATGAATGGCACATCTTGTCCCAAATCTCCTTTTATACTAATGTGGACACTGTCAAAATACGATTTACTGACTGGAAGATAATGAGGATGTACAAATTCACGGTGAACGTGAAACGTGTTTCCACCTTCTTCGTACGCACCAGCAGCAGTATCCACTTTGAAAGGAATGACTCTCAGTAAGGGAGCAGCTGTGTGGCCCACCACGTTGTACACCACATCGGAGTACACAAACATTAAATTCAGTCCAACGTTCAATTCGATAGGGGTGCGAAAAGCCTCTCCGAAATCTGTGTTGGTGTCGATTGTTCGTTCACCATGATACTTTTTATTTCCACCCAAAATATCAAACAACCCAGCAGAAAAACCGATGGTCATGAATTTTCTTTCGTGCGCGGGTAAGTGTTTGTCTTCTTTCTCGTCGAATGGCTTTCCCTCATGCCCTTTCAAAAATTGCAAGAGGAAACGGCGTGCCACAGGATAGTATTTGATCTCTACCCATTTTTGGTTTTTTTCCAAGGCTTTGCCAAATTGGGCTTCGAAGACGGCCGCAATCGTCTCCACCAAATGTTGAGCACTAAAATAATACCCTTCAGGAATTCTCATGCGATAGGTCGAGTAGGGAGTATTGTCAGTTTTTGAACTCATTTTTTTCCCAATTTCAGGATCATGAGCGTCCAACTCTTTTTGCACTTTTTCGTTATAGATTGCTACGTCAAAAATGGTTTGATTTCCAGACACATTCTTGATTTGCGTAGGATGAATGATTTCTACCAAATCCACTTCCCAATGAGCGTCGTGATCCAATTGGAAGGCCTGAGGTAATTTGGCCGTGAAACAACATAATTTGTTGTTGGGAAACACATCCATGGAACTGTCACTGGGTAAAGTTAAATAAAATCGGTCATTCATAGTTCTAAGGTGGTTCTGGTGTCCGAGGAGTCACTCAAGTGAACAGAAGAATGATGTTCAAAAGGTTCCAAAAGAGAATTGGTATTGTGGTTGTGACTGGACGAAGAAGAAGGTGAACTGGCGTTGGTCGAACTAGCGTGGTTGTTGCTATGGCTGCTGTTGTCCGTCGTAAATTTCAAAGAGGGACTGGGTAAAAGATAACCGATGCAACTGCTAAGTCAAATGGTCCACAATTGTTTGTCTCCTTGTTGTAAACTCAAATTGGTAATAGCTGCTCCGATGACACAATACACTACAAAGATTTGGCAGAAAAAGACGATTTGATTTTTAGGCACACGTTCTCCACACCACACCCAAAGTGGTTCTTTTTGTAATTCTTGAAGAGAAGAACTCTGTGAAGGAGTCGTTGAAGTCTGGGTGGCTGCTGTGTTGAATGGCATGTTGTGAGTTTACTTCTTTTTCTTTTTATAGTCGACGACTTGAGAAGCCGCAATCCAAGAATCAAAACTAGGGGGATATCCTTTCCAACGTACTTTGACTTCTTCTACTCGACGTTTACCTACTTTACGTGTTCTTTGTTCGAGAATGCTTTCGATGTCGTACAAGGTGTCTTCTTTTTTAGTCACTCGTTGTAACTCAGGCAAGTAAAATATTCCTTTGAGTACTTCACCGTGCATGTCTTCCAATTTATAGACGGGAGGATCACGTCCACGGACGGGGGTAGTGACACGAAACAATTCGGTAGTCCAGTTAGGTAAATAACCTTTGTCAAAAGTGCGTTTGGTTTTTCCGATGCGAACCCAATCTCCCGTCTTTAACTCCAACAAGGGTGTCTTCTTTTTCTTTTTTTTGGTCTGGGGTGAACCAAACAATTTATCAAACACGGTCACTTCGTTTTCAGGGCTGACCTCTTCGGGGGCACATCCGATGCTACGATGGTACGATTGATTGTACGCTTTGACCAAACGAGGTAACACGTCGATGTACTTGAGAGTATGTTGATGTGTAAAATATTTCCACATGCGTTCTTTCAAAGTTCTTTGAAAACGTTCCACGATACTGGCTTTGGTTTCAGGATTTTCGGTAGTAAAAAAATGAATTTGTCTTTGTTTCAATTCTTTTTGAAAAGATTGGTTTAGAAATTCGGTACCTTTGTCAGTTTGCCATCGTAAAGGTTGACGTCCACTTTGTTTCAAGACCAATTTTAAGGCCTGTACCAATTCGGTACTGCTTTTAGAGGTCAAAGGCACGACCCAAGCAAATTTGTAAAACACGTCGATGACACAAAACAAATATTTGTGACCACTATTGTAAGTGGCTAAATGAGAGACGTCAGCTAAATCGGCTTGCCATTGATGATCGATGCCTTCCACTTGAGTAGTACTTCTAGAAAATTTACGTCGAATGGGTTTGTGTAACGTGTACGTCGATTGTTCTTGTAACCATCGTCGTACTTCGAGTAAACGTACACTTTTCAATTTACTTTTAGCAGCTCGATATAATTTTTGCACTCCTCCGTAACCAGCAGCATGGCCAGGATTGTAATAAAGGCTAGCTAACAGTTTCTCCATGATGATTTCCTCAAGAATAAGTCAACCAAGTCCCAATACTCTTTTCTTCGT
Organism: Margaritifera margaritifera; assembly: GCA_029931535.1. Lineage (NCBI taxonomy): Eukaryota > Metazoa > Mollusca > Bivalvia > Unionida > Margaritiferidae > Margaritifera > Margaritifera margaritifera. Next base: position 35,487 of record JAQPZY010000513.1, on the reverse strand, counting down.
GAGGTATCTTTTTGGATTGTTGTTTACGTGTCCGACGTGCTACTGGGGTAAAGGTGGTTTGAACAGGGGTCATCGGTTCTGTTTTGACTTCTTTCTTCACTTCTTTCTTTTTCTCTTCTGAGGGTAAAGGGGTAGGCATCTTCTTTTTCATCCAATCCGGTGTGGCTAACTTTTTTATTTTTTTAAGAGGTGGAGTTAGTAAAAACTCTTCTTCTTCTTCTTCTTCTTCTTCTTCTTTGACGGTCATCCCTGTACCGGTGTCTGTTTTAGGTTCGCTTTTCATTAGGGCCTTAAAATCTCTCAGAGTGGGTGAAGCTGTTTCGTCGACTGCTTTTTGGCGAAAGAGTTGTAGACGTTGTAAAAGTTGACCGTACCGTTGAGATTTTTCTGTTTCGGACACATCGTTGCGTTCCATCAGGGATTGTATTTCTTGTTGTAACTGAGACATTTCGTTGAGATTAGGATTGGATGGTAAATGAGGTATCCGTTGTTCGTTCCAATGATGAAATTCCATCCATCGTTTGTAAGGTACTAAAGTCAGTTTTCGTCCTTCCATTTCATCCAAAGGTACCAAAAAGGTGTGGTCTTTTCAGAGAAGGGTGGTCCTTTTTATCTTCTTTTTTGGGGGGTTATCGCATGACCCCTCCTAAAAGTGGTCCAGCAATCGTTCCTAACAAAGGAGCGGCTATTTTTAACAACGGGCCTATCAACATAGGTAGAAATCCTCCTCGTTGTACCAACATTTTTTTCTTTTGTTGAAGAGGTATTTTCTTTTTTACTATTTGACGAAGAACGTTCCGATGTTTCCCTAATTTTTGTTTCTGTATCTTGGACAAAGGTACCGTTCCTTTCAACACGTTCAAACAACATTCACACACGGTATCGATGATTTCTTTAGGGGCTGTTTGAATGAGTTGTTTTCGCATGGGAGGATTGGATTTGGTCAAGACAGACAAGACATCCCAATGTTTAGCCAGACGAGTGGGAAGTCGTCCTTTTTTGGTGGTTTTACTTTTCTTCTTTTTTTGGTGGTGTGCACGTTTGGGAGCCATCTTAGAGGTGAGGAGTAAGTCTGAAGTCTTTGGCATTTCACCCTTCTATTTTATACTGGAATTCATCTCCACTGATTGTCTGCACGACGTACCAACTTCACGACAGGTCTCACTCGACGTTGAGGTGTTTTCAAAGGACTAAATCGTCTCAATTCATCTTTGGATAAATCCACTAAACTTTGTAAGATACCAGTTCTTTCTTGGACTTTGGTTTTAGGGGAAGGTACTTTGTTGGTGGCTGCTGCCATGGCTAAATCAGCCGATGTCGTCGAGGGTCCCGAAGGGGTCACTTTCGAAATAGGTTTTCATTTTTGCATCAAATTAGGAAACCTATTTCGAAAGTCTGTTTTGGCAGGCATCATCGTGAAGGGTGGTGAAGAAGACAAAGATGATGGGGACGAAGGAGAAGGAGACCTCGTCACGGTTGTTTGTCGTGGTGTCTTGCGGGTGTACGTTTGCGTCCTGGCTGCAGTACCTCTTTTACGGCGGGTGCTAGTGGTGGTGGTGGTGGTAGGTGTTGTTTTCTTCTTCTTCTGGGCACGACTTTTCTTTTTCTGAGGGCTGCCTTTCTTCTTTTTCTTGGTGGTTTTCTTCTTTGGACTTTTCTTTTTAGGAGTTTTTTTGGGTGTTTTGGTTTGGGTATCATTAGGATCCCATTTCAAAAGGGAACGAATCATGACCCCTCCTAAAGAACCACTTCCACCAGGAGTTAAAATGATTTGTTTTTTAGTCCGTGAATCGATTCTAGGATCAGCCAGTTGTGACAATGCCGCTTTATGTCTTTGAAAAAAACGTTGAGTTTGATGAGGGATGTGAATGATACCTTGTAGTAATTGACGTGCTGTCAAAGTAAACCATCGTAACACTTCTTTAAGACTCGCTTCTAACAAATGAGCACGGACTTGTGCATTTTTTTCACGACTGATGCTATACAAGGCACGAATCAATTTAGCCGAAGGATGAGGTTGAAAGGAAGTCATCTCTCAAACGAGTGTGAGACAGAAATGACGTAGTAGGTTGTTTTTATAGTTTTTTTTTTTCCTTTCAAAAATGGGCTGAAGGGGACGTGTAAATGACAGGACCACCTTCTTCAACCCAAGGGTGAAACAATTGGGCACGAAATCTCAAATAGTCAGGAGTGGTAGGTTTTAAGCCGATGAGTAAATACTCGTGAGGGGTTTGAGTGGCATCGTCGTACGCATAATTGAGCCAAGGAGCCCCTAACTGTTTGGCTAACACTTGTATTTGAGATTTGTCTATGGGGCTTTTAAACAAGACCACGTAATGAGCATTCAAACTGATGGTTCGATGGGCTTTACTTTGTTGAAATAAATTTTGAGTAATGTAGACAACACTAGCATTACGATGGTGTCCTTTTCGTGTAAACCAAAGTTTAATTTCTTCTTCGTCTTCTCCTAACATGTCATCAAAAATAACCAAATGGGTTTGAGTCACGTCAGACACAATTCCATCGTCTTCGTGAGGAATACCATCCACAAATGAAATGGTTTCTCCTTGACTTTCTTTCAATAACGTGTAAGACTTTTGCCACTCTTTGTAACACCACACGATGCGTTGAGGTGGACGATCGAACAAAATAGCTTTATGTTCGATCAAACGTTTGACAAATTCGGTTTTACCTGAACCACTCGGTCCAGCAATCAACATGTTAAATGGATGGCACAGATACAAAGCATTCCAACTGGGACGATCTAACTTTTCGTCAATCACTTTAACCACAGAAGAGGAGGAGGCAGACGAGGCAGAAGAAGATGTAGCCATGACTGAGGTAAGAAGATTTTTGAGAAGAAGACAAAAGACCCAAGGCATTTTATACATTTTCATACACGTTTATTTTTTTTTTTTTTTTTAAAAAAACAACCAACCAACCAACAAAAACATATTTTACAACTTTACACGAACACGAAGAAGTGAATTAGTGAGAAAATATGCAATTAAAATGAACACGTACACAATGAAGACTACCACTAAAACATTTAAAGTTATCTCTAAACAAGTCAATGTACAACAATAGTTTCGTGTCCTAGTAATGAAAGACACAGACACTGTTTGGGGTGGTGGTATTCTTCTGCTCGTCTTTGTTTTTGAATGCTCTGACGACGGCGGCAAGGAAGGGTTGTGTTCCTCAAGAGGTATTTGAACCACAGCAGTGGTGTCAGGTACTTCTTCTTTCAGGGTTTCCCATGGAGGTTCCCTTTTTTTCACTTTTGGACCCTTATGGACAAGTTGCCAAATCTTTGGCAAACTGAGCCACTTCTTGTAGCCAATATTGGAAACCAAGGTTTCTCCAGGGTCGTACATCTTTCCAATTGAAAAGGTGTTGGTGTAACTCACTAGCAAAACACACTTCTTGAAATGTTTTATACACAGATAAAGTGTGACGAATGTCTTCTTCACATGGAAGTTCCTCACTGATTTTCATCACCACTCTCAACGCTTTACGTACAATGTGTCTTTCTTGGACTGATAAAATCAAGTTTTTATAGTCTTCTTCTTCTACTAAGTCCAAAAAAGAACACAGGGTCATATTGCTTTTTGGAACTCAACAATTGAGTCCAAAACAACCACGGATCCTCCAAAAGAATCCAAGGCAAACACTTGTCCTCAAAAATAGTCCACAATGAATGTCCTGGAAAACGAATTCCAAGATAAGCAGTCACTAAGACACACACCACATAACGTCCAAAATTCAATGGAAACAGTTCTTGTATCACTTTTTTATAATCCTCTAAGGTATGAACATGATCTGTGATTTCCTTCCACGCAATCCGTTTCACGAGTGACGTGTAGAGTTCAGGCATACCCACTCTTTTATAGCCAGGCTGCCCAATAGACACTTAGCGTGTACCGATAAAGCATCAAGGCTCATGTTTGACTTCCTTCCACGGAATCCGTTTCACGAGTGACGTGTACAGCGCAGGCATGCCAACTCTTTATAGGGGTCGATGGCCAAGGTAGGTATCTTGGGTGGCATGTTTTTTATAGCCAGGCTCCCAAGGTTGGTACCTTTTGAGAAAGTCTCCGTGAACGTAGCTATTGTGATAGACGTTTTCCATAATCATTCTTCTATGACCTTGGAAGAGGGTATAGTGTACAGCTCGAGAAATGACTTTGATTTTACGTTTCACTTGAATCTTGACAAACTCTTGGTAAATCTTTTCGCGCACTTCCAAAGGCAAGCCACGAATGTACTCTGGTAAAGTTTCCGTATTCTTCTAAAGAAGAAGTATTCTCCTCCGACATGGAATTTTTTTTACTTCTTCTTTTGTTGGCTCATCGTACCCGTACTGTTCTAAAGCCACTAAAGGTAAGAAGTGACAGTGCGGAGACCATCTGGCATGTTCAATGTAAGCTGAGTCGGTATGCTCCCAATGGTGAAGTTTCACACCGCAACTGAAACATTGAACTTTATCTCCTTCTCCCACGTATTTAAATCCAGATCTAGCTAAACCTTCCGGTTTAGGTCCTTCTAGAAATTTTGGCCACTTGTCTTTGAATGACTCGAGTCGACTTTCATACTTGGAATAACCAAGTAAACTCACAGGTATTCTGATATGCGAATATGGACCAACAATGACCTTGTTGTCATTAACGTCAATACCAGTTCCTTTAGTATTTAGAGTAAAACATAAAGGGCGTACTGCCTCTTTAGAGGGTGGCCGATGAGTGGTGGTGTAACTTGGAGAGGGTCCTGAATCCAAGATGTTTGAACGACGTGTGAATCGGGAATACCAAACCGTACAGAATCCGTTTCATTGCATGGTTCTGCATCACACTCCAAGTCGTGATGATAGTCCTTGGAGTTCACACTACCACTAGATTTCTCCCTTGGTAATGGTGTTGGGTGGGTGGTAGTTTGAGTACTCTTATTGAAGTTTGGTGGAAGGATGACAAAATGACTCATCTTCTTGCTTGGTTAACGTTGAAAGTCAGAATGAAGGGTTAGGCTTGGAAGGGGTTCCTTTTTTATACCTGTCGACTGTACCATCCGAAAAGTATTGTAATGTGATCCGTGGAAACGCTAAAGAAAGGTAAGCACAGTTTGGTGACCATCTGACATGTTCCAGGAGAGCTGATTTCTTACAATCCATACGAATAGTGGCACCACAACTAAAACACTGTACTTTGGTTCCCTGTCCAAAGTAAACAAATCCTGCTCTGGCTAAAGCGTAGGAAGTAGGTAATCCATTGTTCCTATGTTTTTTTGTGCTCCATCGATGAGGACAATAACAATAGTCAGGCATGTGCTTAGGCCAATTTTTGAACGTCTTCAAGCGACTGTCACACTCACCATAGTCAGGCAAAGCCCATGTTGAAGTCATCCTCTTGGTGTTGTGTCTCTTCAAGACGGTTTCCTTTTTTTATACTCCTCCAAATTGACGTGTCCGTAAGGTAAAGTCGTGTGATCTGGAAGTCTCACTCGTTTTTGGTACACAATACGATACACTTTTTGAACAGGTCGAGTCACGATTTGATGATTAGGTAGTCGTACAATCTTGTGAGGTTCTAACGTGGGTACTTGAAAGTCTTCCACTTGTCCAGACAGTAAAGCATTTTTCAAAACCTCAAAGTTAACCACTTGGCTGGTTAGGGATGCCTGCTTGTTGCAACAGGAGTTCTGCTTCGTTTCGTTGTTTGGCTCTGTCCGACTGTCGAATGTTATTCCAGGCTCTTTTCCATTCTTTTCTCTCGTTCTTGTTGGCATACGTTCGCCCCACCACAATAGCCCGAGCCAAGCACATCTGGTCTTGAGTATTGTCGATTTGGACGACACTGCGTTTGGTAGTACGAAGATCGTCCACCAGTAACGGTTTCCTACTTCGTCCACTTCCTCAAGGAGGGGAAACGTGAGTCAAGTAAAGTGTCGCCTTTCCATCGGTGATGGTAAACTTGTCGTTCGATTGTTGAACATGTTCTATTTTGGACATGACTTTGTCTGGCGTTAATTCTGCCGGGGTGCTGAACTCGATCCAAACAGGACTCTTCAAATTGTCATGATGAATGGCCAGTCTCAATCGATCGTCTTCTTTGGCTCCACATTGTCGTTTCAAGTTCATTAAGACAGAATCCCACAAATCGCTAATGAACCCCGCCGCTTTCTCGGGAGGTACTTTGGACTTGAAGTCTTTAAAGTGAACCGTGTGAGTGTAAGCTGTAGTTTTAAATTTTCGAGAAGTTATTTTTTCCGTCTCTCGAATCAGATAGTAATTTTCAGGAGGAGCCAAGGTAGTAGGTAGTGTTTTTTGATCAGGGGTTCTGGTGTTGGTAGTGGTGCTGGTGGTGGATTTTGTTTTGGGTGGGTTAGAAGTTTGGGTTTCAGGTTCACTCATCTCCTCTTCGAAGTCACTAGCATGGACTTGAGCTAGTAGTTCATCTAGCGGTGTTTCAGGCGGTACGGAATGTCTTCGTCGTCGTGGCCTCTTTGTTTCTTCTTCTTCTTCTTCTTCTGGTTTCTCATGGCTTCGGCGTGATCTTTTCATCTTGAAGTTTACTTTGAAGCTGATTCAGTTTCACCCAGGGAACCTATATATATATAGACCTTCTTACCCTCAGAATCACTAGTCGTGATTGAACTTTCAAACTGTGAAGATGGAAAAGTACTGCGCTCGAGATAAAAGTCAAGATACTGGAATTGAATTGAATAAGTATGTTCATAAGGTGTATGATAATTATGCTGCTGACATACTTGGTAATGTCTATCATATGAAGTATGGAAGGAAAGTCAAAGGAAATTTGAATTCATTTGGATTGATAAAGATTAAGGTTACTGGTAAGGAAGGAAAGAGGAAGAAACATACAAATCGAGGGAGATTTGTCTTTCATGCGGTGAATGGAGTGGATCTACCAAGACAGAGTGAAGTGGTACATCTCAGTGATGTACTTGATGATGATAGAATAGAAAATCTTCAAGTGATGACTGCTAGTGAACGAACATGTTTTCATAAACATGTGAAGAATGATAAAGAAAAAAGGAGAGTTAATTTTGGAAGTGATAGAAGTGTGTTGTGCCAGTTTGTTGGTGAGACAGAGGAAAGAAGATTTGAAAGTATGGAAAAGGCTGCTGAATATTTTGATTGTCATGCAGGATGTATCTACTATTGCTGTACTGGAATTTGTAAGTCAGTCTTTTCGAAGAAGTTCCAGAAAAGATTTCAAGCAAGATGGGAAGAGCCAGAGAAGAAGAGTCAAGGAACCAGTGGATTTGTGAGACCTGTGAAATTAACTGACTTGAATTCAGGATTATATAGTCGGATGGATTCCATTCGTGATGTGGCAAGGTGTTTTGGATTAGATCATAGTAAAGTTTACAAGATTTGTAAAAAAGAGCGGTGGATTCGAGATGATAATGGACATTTTATTAAGTTGGAGTTTATCAATGAGAGTCCAGAAGAAAGTTATGAGAGAATTGTAGACAAGAATCTTCCTGAAGTGTCAGAACAATAAGAGAATGAAATGGTAAATATGGAAGTGTATTGAACTGTATTGGACTTATATGAAATTGTTTTATTACCACGAGTAACATAATGTATATTCATTGAATAAAATATAATTATTATTATTGATGTATATATCTGAATGGTGTTGTGTGGTTTGTTTTTTACCCACCAAACCAAAAAAACACTTTCCCTCTCTTTCTATCGATCTAAAATTGGGAGGAAAGAAATAGACTACATCACCAACAGCAGCAGCAGCAAAGACAACAACAACAACAACAACAACAACAACTTTTGCAGTCCATCAAATAAATTTTTTTTTTTTTAAAAATGGATTGTATATTTGTGGTGTGTGTTTTGATATAAAAAATTTAAAAAGTAAAAAAAATGGTTGTGTGTTTTGATATAAACAAAATTTAAAAAATAAAAAATGGTTGTGTAGTGTGTGTAAGTTTTGTGTTTGATATATAAAAAAAATTTAAAAAAGTAAAAAAATGGATAGTGTGGTGCGTGTTTTGATATAAACAAAATTTAAAAAATAAAAAAATGGTTGTGTAGTGTGTGTAAGTTTTGTATTTGATATATAAAAAAATTTTAAAAAAGTAAAAAAATGGATAGTGTGGTGTGTGTTTTGATATAAACAAAATTTAAAAAATAAAAAAATGGGTGTAGTGTGTGTAAGTTTTGTGTTTGATATGTAAAAAAAAATTAAAAAAGTAAAAAAAATAGATAGTGTGGTGTGTGTTTTGATATAAACAAAATTTAAAAAATAAAAAAAAAAATTTCCATTTTTTTCCGGATTATTTTCAGTCTCCGCTAACGTCCGGTACAATTTCAGAAGTTTAGTGTTACTTTTAGTCAGCCAATTTTTTCCATTTTTTTTTCCGGATTATTTTCAGTCTCCGCTAACGTCCGGTACGATTTTGGAATTTTAGTGTTACTTTTAGTCTAGGCCATTATAATCTAATGTTCCGGATTTTTTCTAGTCAACGCTAAAGTCCGTGACGGTTCCCGAAGTTTAATACAACATTTAGTCACGTCCATTTTAGTGTTATTATAAGTTAGTTCCCTTGATCAAAGCTATTTATAACATAGGTACAATATATGCAAATTTACTGACACCTCCAACATGATCTGAGGTATAGGTAATGCTTTATATATAACTCTAGGCTATATAGATATAGCCACTAGGCAGAAGGTTATTTTCCAATTATTGCCTACCATTCTTACCGCCATGTTAATTTCCCGTATGAGGCCATAGAGACCCACAATGTTAATTTCCCATTGAGGCCAGAGAGGTCCCATAATGTTAATTTCCCATTGAGGCCATAGAGGTCCCATAATGTTAATTTCCCATTGAGGCCATAGAGGCCCCCGCATGTTAATTTCTCGTAGAGTACCCGTTTGAGGCCATAGAGGCCCCCGCATGTTAATTTCCCACAGGATAGTGGAGGAGAAGGAGAAGAAGGAGCCTATCCAGCCTCATCCGATGATGGAGGAGGAAGATCACAGGATAGTGGAGGGGAAGGAGGAGAAGAAGGAAGAAAATTGGGAACCAGAAGCGGTCCATCCGACATTTATCCTGAAGAAGCGATGTAGGAGGAGTCTAGACTCCTGGAGAAGGAGGAGCTGTCCCGCTTGTCGGACCAGACCTGGGAGGTCTTTAGGGCCACCCCTTTTTTCAAGAAAGATTAATTCTATTCCCTCCCTCCCACACCCACACTCCCGCCACGTTTAAAAACTCCCGTATGGCTCTCAAGTGCCCCCGCCACGTTAAAAACTCCCGCATGGCTCTGGATAGACCCCCTATGGGAAATTAACGTGGTGGGGGCACTTGAGAGCCATACAGAAAATTTTTGGCTCTCAAGTGCCCCCAAAAAGTTTTGGCTCTCAATACCCACCGACAACTACTAACTTTTGACAGTTGGGCTTCGAATGTGCAATATTCAAATATAACCAACCTTTGCCGTGTTATTCTTGTTCATGAAAGATTTAAATAGGAATCGCTCTCCTAATATGTTGTGAGGTCCGAAGGACACGGGTTATCCTATCAATTACATTCCCAAGTCCACATTTGACCTTGCAGTTTTTTTTCCTATTCATATCGAGTTTTTGTATAAAAAAAAAAAAAATCAATTACAAAACCACAAAAACATGTGAATCTTTTTATTTATTTATTTATTTGGATATGATGAACATATAATAGATAGTGACACATATATAATAAATGTAAATAACACATAACATGCGACATATCGCATACAGAAATAAAATACAATAATATATCACTGAGATATGTTCTCTTGAACCAACTTACTGTACAAATGAAATTCTAAAAAGCAGCCACATGTCTTGTAATGCTATTTTGTCACTTACCAAAGGTAGTTAGTTAGGACAGATTTTTAGTTTGATTTTCTGCAGGATAGATGGAATAGTGTGTGTGTGTGTGTGTGTGTGTGTGTGTGTGTGTGTGTAATCTTAATAAGTTTTCACATTTTTGGGCTAATTCGTTTTCGTCAGAGGATTATGAAAGTAAACTCGATGGTGACGTCACGTATACAATCTAACGTCATAACATAAAAGTATTCTATATATCACTTTCGCTGAAAATACCAATGCAAGTCACACAGAGAATTTAATTCTTTTGGATAGAGAGTGATTACTTTTTTTTCCAAAATGATTTTTTTATTAACCAACAGATTTTGTTTCTACACTTCTTACAGGAAATATAGTAGATAAGTTTTACTGAATGACACTCTATATGACCCTGGATTTTGTATTATTTTCCTTTCGTCCCGTAGAAATGGACTTCATCACATATTTACATACTGCACAATCCTTCCATTGTCCAATGTATGTACTGGCATAATTCATTCCTATGTGTGATCCTATGTATGTGCCCTCAGCTTGCCAATACTATTTTCCAGCATATGCAATGTTGTCCTTCTCCGAGATTGATGGGGGGACGGAACAAAAGCAATATGTCTCCTTCCCGGGGTTGATGGTGGAGTGGGGTGGGTGATATACATACATATGGTGTTGATGATTGGTAGGATGAAATAAATAAACGTCACACACACACACACACACACACACACACACACATATATATATATATATATATATATATATATATATATATATATATATATATTGATAGATAGATAGATATAAAATTCAGATGCAGACATAGGTTAATGTATATTGGTATAATCAAGAAAAATTTATAAATTGCATACTCGATATATATACCAATATGTAAATTTGTAACACCTTCAAGCATAATCGTCGAAAAAATTGACTTTCCTCCTAATCAAGCGTTCGACAAGAGCTTGGATAGCTTTAAAAATATTTTCTTGGGAAAGTAATACCTCAGTTTTGCGGAACAAATAATGGGCTCTTGGTTTAAAAAAACCCCAGTAATTATCTTATTTCTTTTCAATGAAATAAATAAGTCACCATCTCAACAACCATACAGTTATATATGCATGTGCATTGAATATAACACATATGTAGAATTGTGGACTGACTGATCGACTGATTATTTTATTAATTTTGTACATGTGCATAGTGATTACTAGAACTGATGGAATGTATATACTAACATACGATGTGATGAACGGACAGAAACAAGTGGATCAATTCCAATTAAATGATGTAATTGAAAATTAAGAGAGACAGGAAGAGATAAAGTAATAATCGATCTTTGAAAGATTATACTTTGTGGATCATTCATTCCCCCGATTCGAGCGAAAATTGGTAGACGTGCTCACATCTTAATTACGTCTGTAAATGATTAGGAGAGGATTGACTGCATAATAATAAACTGTGAAAACTGAGAAGTGTGGAGGATTGACGGAAGGACGGAACAAAAGCAATATATCTCCCTCCAGGGGTTGGTGGTGGAGAGGGATGGAGTGGGTGTTAGACATACATATGGTGTTTATGATTGGTGGGATTAAATAAATAAATGTGATATATATATATATATATATATATATATATATATATATATATATATATATATATATATATATATATATATATAGGGCCGTCGCAAGTTTCCGCTAGACAAAACAGCGCCCCGGGCAAACGTCGCTTTTTGCTCACCCCATTGGGAAATAAAATACCAGAAACTCCGCGAAACGGCGCCCCCCTGACTTGGCGCCCCGGCCGGTCGCCCGTATCGCCCGCCCCTTACGACGGCCATATATATATAATATATATATATATATATATATATATATATATATATATATATATATATATATATATATATATATAATGACAGAACTTTTTTTATAACGGCGCAAATACAAAACAGTTTCCTAACGTTTCGAGCTAAACAAGCTCTTCCTTAGGCGAAGAAACAATTACATCCACAAATAAACACCAAACATAAAAGCCATAGGCAGACCATAGACAGATATAGGTCAATATATATATATATATATATATATATATATATATATATATATATATATATATATATATATAATGGTATTTGCAAGAAATGTTTCTAAATTGCATGCTCGATATATACATCAATATGTAAATTTGTAGAAACTTCAACCATAATAGTGGAAGTAAAATTTGACTTTTCCCTAATCATGCGTTCGCGAAGAACTTTAGTAACTTTTAAAAAAGACACTTTCATGGGTATCAGTCTATTTAAAGCACACTGGGATATCTAAGTCAGGATATTTATAGATCTTTCCAGTAAGCGCTTATTTTAGCAAGCACGGGAATTAACTCTTCTAAGTAAAGTCCGTTTAAAAGATACAGAAAGAGACTTGAGAATTTTACGATATATAATAAGTACGCATTCATTTCAAATGACTGTGTCATTTCTGTAATGATTAATGTTATTATTTTTAATTTTTTATATATGTACATTTATTTGTTTAAATATTTTTTTTCTTTTTTTTCTTTTGTAATATTTAAAATCCTGTACAGGAAGAATCACTACTGTTAGTTGGGCTTCGAATGTGCAATATTCAAATATGACCAACCTTTGCCTTGTTATTCTTGTTCATGAAAGATTTAAATAGAAATCGCTCTCCAAATATGTTGTGAGGTCCGGAGGACTTGGGTTATCCTATCTATGACATTGCCCAGTCTACATTTGACCTTGCGTTGTCCTTTTCTATCGAGTTTTGGCAAAGAAAACTAAAAACCCTCACAAAAACATTTGCCTCTTTTTATTTATTGATTTATTTAGTTATTGATTTATTTATTTGGATATGATGAACTTATATTATATAGTAATACATATATAATAAATGTAAAAAAGACATAACATGCGATATATCACATAATAAATAAAATACAATAAAATACATTTAAGAGTTATATAGTCTTAATGAGTTTTCAAACGTTTGGGTAATTCACTTTCATCATTGGATTATGAAAGTGAAGTAAACAACTGGATGGTGACGTCACGTATAAATCTAACGTCATACCATAAACGTACTCTATATATCACTTTCGCTGGAAATGCCAAATAAACTTACATAGAGAATTTAATTCTGTTGGAGACAGAGTGGTTAGCTTTTTGACCCAAAATGATTCTTTAACCACCATGGACCTTGTTTCTACACTTCTTACAGAAAATAAACTAGACAAGTTCCACTGACTGACAAACTGCATGACCTTGGATTCGGTATTATTTTCCGTTTGTTCTGTGGGAATGGTTGGATTTCATAACATATTTACATACTTCACAGTTCATCCCATCAGCTTTACACCCAGTTTCATATTTAGGATGAAACTGTAGACTGTATTTCTTGTGGACTAAAATGTCCTTTAGGTTGTTATGTCGCTTGAAAGATACAAGTTGTGGATTTGGGAAGATTTATTTTAGCAGCTTTGACTGATGGAGAGATTTTAGGTGTTTCTTTAATATTTTATGTCTATTTCGTAGTAGTTTGGAGAATGTTACAAGTGGTACACGCATGGGCGGATAATAAGGGGGGGGGGGGTAAGGCTAATAACGCAACCATCGCTCAGCTGTTATTTCTGTATGTAATGGAGGACGTAAAGGAGGGCCAACATAATAAGAGGGCCTACGGCTATTATCATATGGGTTAATCCGGCCCTTGGTACACGGTCAATGTCCACTTTATCTTCTTCCAAAGAGCAATCCTTTTGCATTTGTTCCTTTATTAATTGCAAAGGATAGTCGCGCGTATGCGCTTATGTAAATTATGTATTGCTTCCTCTTGATAGGGATCACCCATCTCGAATTGTCTTGGTGACTTAATTTAACGTGGATATATAGATGCTTGTCAGTGGGTTTGGTATATAATTTGTGTTTATCTAACCCCTATCTGATAATGTTACGGTGTCGAGGATTTCTATATGTTTCCGAAGAGTAGCGCATCTCTAATTGAATTCTCAAGTGTACTTAATTCGCTAGCGTATACAATTCCTTCAGTTCATCAAGCCAATGGATCCAAACACCACAAATATCGTCAACAAATTGCAAATACGCATTTGGTATTTTTATCGTCGAAAGAATTTGTCTCCCCATTCTCCCATGTATGTACTCGCATAATTCATTCCTAGGTGTGATCCTCTGTATGTGCCCCCAGTTTGAAAATACCGTTTTCCGGCGTGTCTAAAACGGAATGCGTTGTCTATATGTGGGTCTAAGAAACTAACACACCTTTGTGAATTGTTTTGCGTGACAATTACAGGTTATTTTTCATTTTTGATCTTCAATGCGTATCTTTTTTTCTTTTTTCATTTATATTTGCATTAGTAGGAATATATATCGATCATTGTCATACAGAACAAATGATATGCTTCTTCTTCCTCCTACAAATCTAGCAAGGTCCAAACGTGCTTACAAGTTCTATGACAAAACAGTACAAGTCCAGAAAGTTGAAAAATGTGCAAAAATTAAAAAATAAGATAACTGTCACCACAAGCTAATCGTTTTAGGAAAGTAATCAAGGTATATAAATATCCCATTTTCTCTACTTAGGCTCAATTAAGTTGGAGCTATTTTGCTTAGAGGAAAGTGTGACGGATTGACTGAGGGACGGAACAAAATCAATATGTCTCCCTCCCGGGGTGGTTGGCTGGTGGGGTGGGTGATAGATGTACATATAGTGTCGATGATTGGTCGATATAATACTCGATACATACAAGCATACTAGTGGAAGAAAATTGACTTTTCTCCCCATCAAGCGTTCGACAAGAGCTTGGATAGCTTTAAAAATACTTTGCTCGGCAAGTAATTCATCAGTTTTGCCGAACAAAGCCCAGCAATTATCTTATTTCTTTTCAATGAAATAAATAAGTCACCATCTCAACAACCATAGAGTTACATGTGCACTTAATATAACAGAAATGTTGACAGACTGATTGACTGATTACTTAATTTTTTTATATAAATGTACATAGCAATACGTGCATCGTCTACAAGTCATTGATGTAACTGAAAATTAAGTGAGACAGAGAGAATAGTTATCGATCTTTGAAAGATTATACTTTGTGGATCATTCATTCCCCGATTCGAGCGAAAATTGGTGGACGTGTTCACATCTTAATTAAGCCTGTAAATGATTAAGAGAAGAGGATCTTCATAATGATAAACTGTGAAACGCCAGCGCTATAAGTCTTCCACAACAGATAAGTAGATGTATCCGTGGTTGTCCAGCTCCGTTCCTCTTAGAGTAAGTGACATTAATTGACTTAATTTAATTTCACCATTCTTTTCTGCAATGATTTGTATCATCAAAAGGCCGTCAATTCATGTATAATGTTGAAATGAAAATTGATGGAAGATGATAAGATAAAAAATAGTTTCATGTAATTGTTACCATTCTTTGTTTATCATGCACCTTATTATCAAGGGCATTAAACAAATAAATTGACACAAATAAAAATAAGAAATAAATAAAGATGTATAGGATGTTAATAAATTATGATGAACAGAAAAATTGGTGTTAGTCAAAGATTCCTTATGGAAGAGAGGGTGCCGCTTGTTTGAATTTATTTATTTGCTTATTTATTTTCGATATTCAAATACACTAAAATGACTCGGTATACAGCTGGTATATACATTTTTGGTCTACCGAATTGAAACAGAAATGCTGTGCTTCAGAGTTAAACATCTAAGGTTGGAGCTGGTATTATTCTGTCACTTTCCTAAATAAAGTGGGAAAACATGAATAGAACATTTTCAGCACTGTGTAGCAACATTATACATGTTTTTGTTGTTGTTGTTGTTGTTGTTGTTGTTGTTGTTGTTTGTTTTTTTTTGTGTGTTTTTTTCGAACATTGTGATTTCTGAAGCGAAGAACGTCTTATCGCTATAGCAAATTTCAAGTGAATCGCAAATTCAATATACTGTCCCTCAAATGACCATAAATTCGCTCTTTTAAGATCATCTTAAATTTGTTTGCAAACAGTTTTTATGCAGAAATAACTCTACAAAAAATTTAGATTATGCAGCATATCCATAAGTTTCGAATATAAAAGGTAACATATTTTAACCAATAAAAAATAATCGTGCGTACCAAATTCACACTTGAAAGTCTCAACTTCCTGTATGCACAGTCTTTACTACATGATGTTGAGTAATCTAAATCTGAACCCTAGACATTTAAGGTGTTAATTAATAAAATGCTTTAAGTAGCATGTGACATATTTCCCGCAGGCCTGAAGAAAGCTTAGTAAAAAAACCTAATTTACTGGGGTTAACGTAATCGACATAACACACATGAAATACCCCAAAACCCAATTCAAGACTCAGAGATGGTTAGTGACACCTCTCTTCTTTCTTTCTTTAAAAATTAAGCTGACGATATTGAAACTAAAGCTTAGAGAAAGAGACCAGTAGCTAGATTAGTTTACATTGGTGATATTCGTAACAGGTGAAACAGAGTTTAAAAGATATAGCTCTCAGTTATTGCTAAAGGCAATGGTCATATGATTCTCAACAATATGCAGATATAACTGAGGTATAGCACCAGTCTACCTATTACTTTTAGGAGCCGCGATACCTCAGTGGTCAGAGTGACATACTCACAGTCAGTGAGGCGCGGGTTCAAATCCTGCCCAGACATGTTTGAATTCCATTGCCTCTGCACTAAATAGTCTTTTATGTGCTGATGTGCGTTTACATCAAAGAAATAAATGAAGTCATGATATGATTTAGAATATCCCTAATAAGGAGACTATATTAGCTTCGAGCAACAACATTTCGTGCACTTAACGTGAATTTTAACGCGTTCATTATAATATTGTGAGAATCTATTCAAATAACCATAGAAAGTGTTCAACTATATCTATTTCATTTAATCATCGTTAAAAAAAATTTTGGCATTCATGCACATTAGTTCCGAATTACCGTTTTTCCGAGCGTGGGTACGTTTACTTATTTCCAGAAGTGACATCCATGGTTCGTGACGCTAACTAAAAAGTCACGTGGCATATGACCGGATTGTGCCAGTTAGACCAAGGTATGGATATTATTAGTTTATAGCGTCTCCGTGTTTTTGAAATTAAAAAAATTAAATTTAAAAATGAATAATTGTTTCCGTTAATTCTATATGCAGTTTGTGCACTTACATTACTGCTTGCTTGTTCTTTACCATATAAATACATGAATCAATAGACTGAGAGAGAGAGACCGAGACAGAGACAGAGGGATAGAGAAATTTAAAAATAGACACTGGTGAATGGATACACATTTTATTATAATAGATTCAATGTCTTTTGATGTAGAATATATGTTTATTATGAAATAATACTGAAATGAAAAAGTCCATAGTGAATATACATTTCCAGTGTAAATTTTTCTTACGTTGTATAAGAACTCCACATGATTAAAACCAAATATTTACATTGGCTATCCAGTTGTAGAAATTCCCAAAGTGGGTTACCCTGTTCAAAATATGTAAACAAAGCCAACATGTGATCGGCGGCGCTATCTTTAGCATATAATAGAAAATTCAAGGGAAAGGTGTCTGACACAAAAAAGGCATTAGTGAAAACACATGAAATTACCTGTTTAAATCTCATTTTGGCTGATTTTATTGTTTAATTCATTCCGGTCACTCTTGAAGAACGCTGGTGACACTGTTGATGGCGTCATTATCTCGAAACAAGCGCGTTAGGTCGCGAGAAACTTGGCGCACGATTGCTGAAAATTCCAGACATTGGGTGGGTGGACGACGATACTATATTACTAGCAATTTTTAGAATTTTTACTTTAGAAGGGAAGAACTAATATTGAATATTGTGATATTTATGATTCACACGTGTAAACTCTTCTTGGAAGATAAGATATCAAAACATACACTACACTTCACTCTATTCCATCTACCTGAGAGAAATCGTAAGTACAAATCTTCCATAACTAACTATCTTTGGGATGTGAGAAAAATAGCATTCGAAGACACGTGGATGCTTATTGAAGGTTAATATGTACAATACATTGGTTCATAGAACTTTGAATACTGCAAATGATTGCTTAATACAGGATACCTTTAAGGTAGGTTTGACTGTTTTGTTATTTGTATCCACTTTTCAATCAGAAAACTAAAAACTTTCTGGCAAATTATGGGGACACGTGTATGCATGGTGATTTCTTATCAGCATATTATATGTAAAGCACAATATTATAGTGCCTAGCGTCTTTCCATAATTTGAAGTCTGCTACTGCAAGTTGAATGTACAGGGTGCATGAGTCTATTTAAAGCAAACGGTTGTTTTCAAGTCGGGATATTTATAGATCTTTCTGGAAAGCTATTATTTTTATCAAACACGGGCAATAACTCTTTTAAGATACAGAAAGAGACTTGAGAATTGTATGATATATCAAAAACACTTATTTGATTCAAATGACCGAGTCATTTGTGCAGTCATTAATATTATTTTTTGCGATTATTTAAAATCCCGTGCAGAAAGAATTATTACTGACACTTGAGCTTCGAATGTGCAATATTCAAATATGAATAACCTTTGCCGTGTTATTCTTGTTCATGAAAGATTTAAATAGAAACCGTTCTCCTAATATGTTGTGAGGTCCGAAGGATGTGGGTTATCCTGTCAATCACAATCCCCAATCTATATTTGACCTCCAATTTTTCTTCCTATTCCTATTGAGTTGATGTAATTAAAAAAAACAAAAAACATTTGTCTCTTTTTAGTTATTTATTTATTTGGATATGAGGAACATATAATAGATAACACATATATAATAAATGTAAATAACACATAACATTTAAGACCAAAAGAATATGTTACATAAATACTTTAACATTTGTCTAAGCAAAAGAAGCAACACAACATATGCAGTTATCAACGCTAGAGTAAACACTAAGGAACACTATAAGATAGAAAATGAAGTCAGTACCAGTATACTAAGTACATAAAAAAAGAATCGGTTATCTTGATACACAAGCATGAAAAATCATACTCATAAAAAAATTTTTAAAAAAATTTAAAACTTATTTTCAATGGAGTCCCTCAGCAGCAAGATTTTGAGGCATGAGACAGACAACAAATTAAAGTTCTGTAATAGATTTCCAAGAAATGACTTCTGCAATAAAAAAATATACTATACTATCTAAAATCAGAACTAAACATTCCAGAAAAAGCAATTTAAACTAGCAACATATCACTGAGATATGTTCTCTTGACCTACTTTGTTTTAAAAGCTAATACTTAACAGCTGATTTGAAATGACGGATCTACAAAAGAGCCCTAGATATATACGACTATTTATCACAGGCCATGTTTCCTAAAGACTTGAACGGAAATTTATTGAAAAATGAAATTTACAGGAGCTTAATCTATATGACATCATACAGATGAAATACCTCAAAATGTAATTCAAGACTCGACTAGGGTTACTGGCACTTATAAGCTTTATTTTTGCAACATCAATCTGACTAAATTGAAATGAAAGATTCCAAAAAGAGATTGGCGGCATGAAACTAATCTTTTCTTTATATTCGTGATATTCGTAACATGTGAAACAAAGTTGTAAAAAGATATCTTTTTATCCAGATATTACTAAAAGCTAGGGTATTAAAGTCATCAATACTATACTAATATAGCCGAGGTATAGCATCAGTATTAGTATTACTTTTAGTAGCCGCGGTAGCTCAGTGGTCAGAATATCGGACCCACAATCAGTTAGGTGCGGCTTTAAGTCCTGCATAGACCATTGCGGATCGTCTGCCATGATGTGTCTCTAATCCAAGTCACCAGGATCGCATTTTCTCTGCATTAAATAATTTTCCACGTGCTTATGTGCCCTGAAATATAACCCCACACTCCCACCCGAAAAAAAAAAGATAAAACAAATCATGTGATGCATATGATTCAGAATATTCTGAATGAGGGCACTATGTAACTGTGATAATAGCAATTTTTTAAAATTTTATTAGAGCAGTCAAGAGCAAATATTAAATATTTAGCAGCAGGGTTGGCGAAGAGACCAAGCGATCAGACCACGCCGAGCCTTCCTTTGGAATATCTCACTTCCAACAAAATGCAGGTCTCTATGTTTACAACGGCCCGCCTTGTTTCCCAACGGAAACACAAAACCTATGTATGGTCGAAAAAACAAAAACAAACGCTTATCGCTTAGGTTGCCTCTCTAGAAACATAAAGGTCAGTCCTCCTCCTCACCCCCCCCCCCCCGACCTGGGTCTCTAGGTCGTCTCTTCTTTTATTTTTCCGTCGCGGCTTCCAAAGGCAAAACAAAGGTTAGATATGTTTTAAAAAGTCCTTATCATATGGAGAGAATTTAAACTTAATTAAATTTTCCATTTAGGGATAAGCTGACCAACTATGTATACCTATTAACATGCGTTGGGAAAAAAAAACACTTGTTATGGATTACATCAACAGCGACTTCGCAGGGGTGGTGGAAATTATACTTGCATGGGATGTGGTATTGATATTAAAGCATGCTACGCACTTTACAGGGCTTGTGACCCGGTAACCTTACGTGCACGCCTTAGGGAGGATAAAAAAAGAGCTCGTCTGCTTGGAGAATTTCTGCATCTAGCTGGTATTAATATTAAAAAAATTAAAAGGTTTATCCGCTAAGATATAACCAGTTATAATGACACATGCACAACAAGGACGTGTATTGAGCGACAAGTTTGAAGCATTGACTGGGGTTCGACCTCCTTACCCCAGGAGCCGCACAGTACCGCAGCAGCTCTGGGAGAAACTAGACCGTCAACAGGCGGCCTGTCCAGAGTTTGCTCGGCTTGAGACAACGGAGTGCGAAGAGCAGGCCCTACAGCAGGAACTTGGCCGCTATTGAAATCGAGGAAACAGAAGTCCCCTTTGATCTTGGCAAGGCAGTGCCACATTTTTCACGTCTTCCCAAAAACTAAGATCTTGATTGGTATCTTCGTCAAGGAAGAGTTGAAGTCTACGGAGTTGCTTACGTCTTCAGCACTTTTTGCATCGAAAAGGAGGACCCACTCGCCTGATCTTGAATACATAAATGAGAGACGCAAGTGCAGCCGTTATTCTTGCGGCCCTCCGAGTGATTCCGACAGGCGAAACGTTTTCCATTCGAATGAAGTTTCTCTACTACGATGAGAACGATGAGTGAACAGTAGTAGACAAGCATGATGCGGTGAAGACAGAGTACCGCAAATGCGAAAAGGTGGTTGAGATTTCGTGTGATACCAAGCGTTGAGTTCTTGCTGGTATTGATAAGTCTTACTGTGAAAATGGGTACCCGGTCCACCCCATTCGAAAGTCTGACCCCGACAACCTGGCCCTCGTGAGGGAAGGTGACTTAAACAGCGTTGCGTAGTGTGTGGTAGAATACTTTGAAAATGCTCTTAGAAGACAAATCCTAACAGAGGCTCGCCGCCAAAAGATACCGATGCGAGGGAAGCGAGTCCGCAAGACAGATGCAACTATCAACGATGTAGCTAATCTGGAAACAATTCTCAAGCGTGCATTTATCTTGAAGGACATTGCTGACGATGACATCTGTAACAGCGGAAACTATCGCTCGAGGCAGAAGGTAGTCGAGCTCATCGTCCACAATTGACACGCCTGGCCTAAACACCTCCACTTTGCCGCGGCGCCCAACGTTGAGTACTACTAGGGCGACGTCTGGGGCGCCATAGAGCGGATTACGACAGGCGAGTTAAAGTTAAAGGCGATCTGGGTTCGTGGCGGCGGAGACAACAACTGGACCACAAGCTTATAGAGCAATAATGCTGGGAGACGGTCGACGCTTCAGAACCCGGGGGAAGCACCTGCAGATTATCCAATACACAGACTCGCGTTCTGCAGCCGACGAGTTGGCCACCAAAGTCTTTACGAGACCTCCCCTGTCGCTATTGTTACTCGAGAGCGAAACGGCTGCAAACCAACCTCCGCGGCCATGCGTCAAGTTTGGACATGGCGGTCTTTGGAATAACCCTGATGGCTACAAGGTGTTTGAAATTTTGAATTATGACACGGCCACATGGTACCCCGGCATCTTGTTGGGCATGGGAGATTGTGCCCAATACTTTGAACAGTTTGGTCAGCCATGCAGTGGAATGACACGGGTAGCTATTAACGCACCACTCACTCAAGACCTCACAGGAATTGCACATCTGATTTCTTGGGACTTTGCTCCCGACTGGCACCCAGTTATCCCTGCCTGGCTTGGCCGTCACTTTAGCAAATCTAAAAAAAACTAGGCTCGCATCGCACTATTGTTGGCAGCTTACCGACTCTGAAGAGTTCGACTTTCTAGTGCGCACCTGCCGCGAGAAAAACTCTATGGTTGGTTATGATAAGGCGTCCCTCGGGAACGTCGTTACATACTACGACGGCTCGCAGCCGCAGTACACGCATCTGGTCTCCAGACATTGCTATGCACTTTTGTTCCGACCGTGCTTGCACCTGCGTTGTACGAACTGGTGATGGCGCCCGGAATGAGGTGTAAAGAAGGCCAGCGAGGGCGACGTCTGGGGCGCCATAAAGCGGATTACGGAAGGCGAGTCAAAGGCGATCTGGATTCGTGGACGCGGAGATAACAACTGGACCACAAACTTTTAGAGCAGTAGTGCTGGCAGAGGGTTGATGCTTCTTAATCCGTGAGAAGCACCAGCAGATTATCAAATACACAGACTCGCGTTCTGCAGCCGACGAGTTGGCCACCAAAGTCTTTACGAGACCTCCGCTGTCGCTATTGTTACTCGAGAGCGAAACGGCTGCAAACCAACCTCCGCGGCCATGCGTCAAGTTTGGACATGGCGGTCTTTGGAATAACCCTGATGGCTACAAGGTGTTTGAGATTGTGAATCATGACACGGCCGCCTGCTAACCCCGGCATCTTGTTGGGCACGGGAGAGTGTCAAATATTTTGAACAGTTTGGTCAGCCATGCAGTGGAATAACACGGGTAGCTATTAACGCACCACTCACTCAAGACCTCACAGGATTTGCACATCTGATTTCATGGGACTTTGCTCCCGACTGGCACCCAGTTATCCCTGCCTGGCTTGGCCGTCACTTTAGCAAGTCTAAAGAAAACGAGGCTCGCATCGCACTGTTGCGGCTTATATTGGAGACAGGCACGCTCACACAACTTAAGGTGACTGAGGCTATTATTTCCTACAAGAAACAGAACAAAGTCAGGTTTCCAGAGCACAAGGAAATAGGTCGCATTATTGTTGGCTGATTACCGAATCGGGAGAGCTCGACTTTCTAGTGCGCACCTGCCGTAGTACACGCATCTGGTCTCCAGACATTGCTATGCACTTTTGTTCCGACGGTACTTGGTGTACGAACTGTGATGGCGCCCGGTATGAGGTGTAAAGAAGGCCAGCTACCAAACATAAGATGCATTGCCGCCTGCTGTTTCTCTTGAGCCGTCACTTCACTAGATTCTACCGGAGCGATAAATATGAATGCATACATTAAATTTCATGGCCATACATATAACAGTGTCTAGCAAACTGATCTATAAGAGATAGAGAGTGTCTGGCATACTCTGCCAAAGCAAGTATGATTGCCATATCTATCTAACTACAATATGAGAGAGAGAGAGAGAGAGAGAGAGAGAGAGAGAGAGAGAGAGAGAGAGAACGCTATAGTGTAAACTTCCACTTGGGAACACATTGCATGACAGCAAGATCATCCTATTACACAACACTTTTCTGTTGCTCTATTATTCTAAATATTGCTGATCTAAACTGCTTTACTCCCAAGAAGATACATTGCTGTATTTTTAAAAAGATGTATATCCCATGCGCGACAGCAGTAAATAGTCTTATATTATCACATAAATTAACGTGAAAGCATCTCGAGGTCTACCTGCTATTCACATCTCAGACTACACATTTTGGCGTCATGTGACCTTATTACTTGTAGTCATGAAAGAGAAACTCCTATATATGCCTAAACTTGACTTTCTTTTAACGAGATTTTCGGTCTTTTTTAACATTCAACACAATCTTGATTTCACGATTTTTTTGCATTTTGAATCAGACAGAAGAAAACAAACTAATTCAGAGTAAAATTTATCAAAATTTATAAAACAGAGCACCTTGAAGTGTCACACCTTCTTTTAGCTGCTAACATTATCTGTATTAAGCCGACCCTACAAGAGCCCGATATACTTGCGCAGACACTATAAAATCCATGTCTAACAGAAGAGGGATGTCCATGGAGCAAATAAGATCAATCTATTTTAAGCAAACTACTGTTAGTTTCAATCGAGAGTATGCATTTTCCTTTAAAACGTCTGCTTTCTACTTTTCCGACAATCATCTCCGCCTTCACCACTATGCATGCACAGGAAACAAAAAGGTGACTTGATATCATCGATAAAAGTAGATTTTTGTCTTACACACTTATATTTTTGACTTCGTGAGAGACGGGCACACTATTCTGCTATTATACAAACTTTGTCTTGCATCAGTTTGGGAAAGACAGTCCAATATTGTCGAGCACATATTCTATTTTCATCGTACGTGACAGATACACAATTCTATTTACAGAACAAATCTGAGCAGACATGACAAACACTTTAAAAGAAGTATTTCTTTACATTATGCAAAATCCTTGGATATGACGATGTACAAATTACTTCCCTTGTGCAATGCTCAGGCAATAAGTACAACTCTAATTAGCATCACCAGCATCACAAAAATGTAACCAGACCTAACGCTGTCCTATTGGTTTTAATTAAGGTAAGATTTTGATTATATTTTGAATAATAGCGTAATTTACAGTGTTTCATAAACGGTCTATTATACGATGCTTTTAAAACTATTTTCCAGCTTCAAATGCACATCTCTCATGGTAAAAATTTGACGAGTCACGTGCAGCTCTAAGCCGAATATTCTTTGCAAATATGTTAGTCAGCGTTAGGCTAAGCGCTGATCTAAATATGGCCCTCAATACGGCTACAAGCGAGGTTTGCAACTATCAAGCCGTCATCAGGAAATGACATGGATGCTACTTTACAATCTTAAAGGCATATGCAAATATTTAAAGGACTTTTGTTAGGTGATTTCTGTGTTCTAAAATCATGAAATTATTGCAGTTGCATATCTCCGAGCTATAAATAAATGACTCAAATAACAAAGAATGCTCTGCCTATTGATTAGCACCGAGGGAACATAACAGCCACTGGACAGAAACAGTTTCCGCATGATGCATTTTTTATTTTTGAATACAGTAAAAGTGCTGATTATTGTTCATAATAGTTGTTCAAAAGTCAAGAAAATGCCGTTCATTTTAATTAATTAAGTGCTGACATTTCTTGATGCTATTGTAACAATGGGTGCCCAAACATGAGTTTTGAAGGTAACAACAGTCTGAGATGCTAGTATCAAGTGATATACTTGATAATCAAACTGTCGAAATGTCTGCGAAAGGGGTGTGTGTGTGGATGACGTCATGATACAGGTAAGACGATTTAAAAACAAAATACACATTCAGATCTTAGTTGAGCTATTTTATTGATAATACAGTTTTCAATCATATACAGCTCTGATTTCAAGGGTAAATTTTGTGGCATATTGCCTATCTGTTTCTTAGGGAAGTACTGTTCATTCACACTGTTAATGTTCTATATTGAATATACGTATCAAATTGTCTAAGGATGCAGATATACCAGACCTTCCAATAACTGTAAAACTTCGACAGCATACTGCCATGCAACCATGTGATCTACATGCAAATCAAGTCTTTTGGTTCGTCCATTTCTTCTGCGGCTGTCTAGATTTTCGCGCCAATTCCTAGCATAAACGGAAACACAAGCTGTGGCTGTGTACACAGTTCTTCACAGAAACTTTCCATATGGCTTGAAAGAAGTACTAGCTAATATAAAGGAAGTCAGGGTTATCCAATAAATAAGAATCCTCGAACTGCCATATTTCGTGCCCTTAACGTGAATTTTAACGCGTTCGTTATAATATTGTGAGAATCTATTCAATTAACCATAGAAAGTGTTCAACTATATCTACTTCATTTAATCATTGTTAAAACAAATGTTGCCATTCATGTACATTAGTTCAGAATTAACGTTTATCCGAGCGTGTGTAAGTTTACTTATTTCCGAAAGTGGTATCCATGGTTCGTGCCACTGACTAAAAAGTCACATGGCATATGACCTGAATGTGCCAGTTAGGTCAAGGTGTGGATATTATTAATTTATAGTGTCTCCATGTTTTTAAAATAAAAAATAAAAAATTTAAAAATAAAAAAATTTGCGTTAATTATATATGCAGTTTGTGCACTTACATACTGCTTGCTTGTTCTTTACCATATAAATACATGAATCAATAGACTGAGAGAGCGAGACCGAGACAGAGACAGAGGGATAGATAAATTTTTAAAAAACACTGGTGAATGGATACACATTTTATTATAATAGATTCAATGTCTTTTGAAGTGAAATATATGTTTATTATGAAATAATACTGAAATGAAAAAGTCCATAGTGAATATACATTTCCAGTGTAAATTTTTCTTACGTTGTATAAGAACTCCACATGATTAAAACCAAATATTTACATTGGCTATCCAGTTGTAGAAATTCCCAAAGTGGATTATCCTGTTCAAAATATGTAAACAAAGCCAACATGTGATCGGCGGCGCTATCTTTAGCATATAATAGAAAATTCAAGGGAAAGGTGTCTGACACAAAAAAGGCATTAGTGAAAACACATGAAATTACCTGTTTAAATCTCATTTTGGCTGATTTTACTGTTTAATTCATTCTGGTCATTCTTGAAGAACGCTGGTGACACAGTTGATGATGTCATTATCACGAAACAAGCGCGTTAGGTCGCGAGAAACTTGGCGCACGATTGCTGAAAATTCCAGACATTGGGTGGGTGGACGACGATACTATATTACTAGCAATTTTTAGAATTTTTACTTTAGAAGGGAAGAACTACTATTGAATATTGTGATATTTATGATTCACACGTGTAAACTCTTCTTGGAAGATAAGATATCAAAACATACACTACACTTCACTCTATTCCATCTACCAGAGAGAAATCGTAAGTATAAATCTTCCATAACTAACTATCTTTGGGATGTGAGAAAAATAGCATTCGAAGACACGTGGATGCTTATTGAAGGTTAATATGTACAATACATTGGTTCATAGAACTTTGAATACTGCAAGTGATTTGTGAATACAGGATACCTTTAAGGTAGGTTTGACTGTTTTGTTATTTGTATCCACTTTTCAATCAGAAAACTAAAAACTTTCTGGCAAATTATGGGGACACGTGTATGCATGGTGATTTCTTATCAGCATATTATATGTAAAGCACAATATTATAGTGCCTAGCGTCTTTCCATAACTTGAAGTCTGCTACTGCAAGTTGAATGTACAGGGTGCATGAGTCTATTTAAAGCAAACGGTTGTTTTCAAGTCGGGATATTTATAGATCTTTCTGGAAAGCTATTATTTTTAGCAAACACGGGCAATAACTCTTTTAAGATACAGAAAGAAACTTGAGAATTGTATGATATATCAAAAACACTTATTTGATTCAAATGACCGAGTCATTTGTGCAATCATTAATATTATTTTTTGCGATTATTTAAAATCCCGTGCAGAAAGAATTATTACTGACACTTGGGCTTCGAATGTGCAATATTCAAATATGAACAACCTTTGCCGTGTTATTCTTGTTCATGAAAGATTTAAATAGAAACCGTTCTCCTAATATGTTGTGAGGTCCGAAGGATGTGGGTTATCCTGTCAATCACAATCCCCAATCTATATTTGACCTCCAATTTTTCTTCCTATTCCTATTGAGTTTTTGTAAATAAAAAAAAATAAATAAAAAAAAACAAAAAAACATTTGTCTTTTTTTTTAGTTATTTATTTATTTGGATATGAGGAACATATAATAGATAACACATATATAATAAATGTAAATAACACATAACATTTAAGACCAAAAGAATATGTCACATAAATACTTGAACATTTGTCTAAGCAAAAGAAGCAACACAACATATGCAGTTATCAACACTAAGGTGAACAGTAAGGAACACAATAAGATAGAAAATGAAGTCAGTACCAGTATACTAAGTACATAAAAAAAGATTCGGTTATCTTGATACACAAGCATGAAAAATCATACTCATAAAAAAAATTTTTTAAAAATTAAAAACTTATTTTCAATGGAGTCCCTCAGCAGCAAGATTTTGAGGCATGAGACAGACAACAAATTAAAGTTCTGTAATAGATTTCCAAGAAATGACTTCTGCAATAAAAAAAATATACTATACTATCTAAAATCAGAACTAAACATTCCAGAAAAAGCAATTTAAACTAGCAACATATCACTGAGATATGTTCTCTTGACCTACTTTGTTTTAAAAGCTAATACTTAACAGCTGATTTGAAATGACGGATCTACAAAAGAGCCCTAGATATATACGACTATTTATCACAGGCCATGTTTCCTAAAGACTTGAACGGAAATTTATTGAAAAATGAAATTTACAGGAGTTTAATCTATATGACATCATACAGATGAAATACCTCAAAATGTAATTCAAGACTCGACTAGGGTTACTGGCACTTATAAGCTTTATTTTTGCAACATCAATCTGACTAAATTGAAATGAAAGATTCCAAAAAGAGATTGGCGGCATGAAACTAATATTTTCTTTATATTCGTGATATTCGTAACATGTGAAACAAAGTTGTAAAAAGATATTTTTTTTCCCAGATATTGCTAAAAGCTAGGGTATTAAAGTCATCAATACTATACTAATATAGCCGAGGTATAGCATCAGTATTAGTATTACTTTTAGTAGCCGCTGTAGCTCAGTGGTGAGAGTGCCAGACCCACAATCAGAAGTGCGGGTTGAAATCCTGCCTAGACCATCGTGGGTCGGCTACTGTCAAGTGTCTCTAATTCAAGTCACCAGAATACCATTTTATATGCATTAAATAGTCTTTCACGTGCTTATGTACCCTGAAATATCGCCACCCCCACCCCCCACAAAACAAATTTTGAAAAAATTGGATGCATATGATTCAGAATATTCTAAATTCCGGCACTATATAACTGTGATAATAGCATTTTTTTAAAATTTGAGCAGTGAAGAGCAAATATTAAATATTTAGCAGCAGGGTTGGCGAAGAGACCAAGCTATCAGACCACGCCGCGCCTTCCTATGTATGGTCGATAAAACAAAAACAAACGTTTATCGCTTAGGTTGCCTCTCTAGGAACATAAAGGCCAGTCCTCCTCCTCACCCCCCCCCCCCCCACCTTACCGACACGGGTCTCTAGATCGTCTCTTCTTTTATTTTTCCGTCGCGGCTTCCTAAGGAAAAACAAATGTTAGATATGTTTTAAAAAGTCCTTATCATATGGAGAGAATTTAAACTTAATTAAATTTTCCATTTAGGGATAAGCTGACCAACTATGTATACCTATTACCATGCGTTGGGAAAATAAACCACTTGTACATGGATTACATTGGGAAGTAATGAGAGGTGTGATAAGAGTTGTATAAAGGAATAAATGTACATCAACAGCGACTTCGCAGGGGTGATGGAAATTATACTTGCATGGGATGTGGTATTGATATTGTGACTCGGAGACTTTACGTGCACGCCTTAGGGATGAAAAAAAAAAGAACTCGTCTGCTTGGAGAATTTCTGCATCTAGCTGGCATTAATATTAAAAAAATTAAAAGGTTTATCCGCTAAGATATAACCAGTTATAAAGGCACATGCACAACAAGGACGTGTATTGAGCGACAAGTTTGAAGCATTGACTGGGGTTCGACCTCCTTACCCCAGGAGCCGCACAGTACCGCAGCAGCTCTGGGAGAAACTAGACCGTCAACAGGCGGCCTGTCCAGAGTTTGCTCGGCTTGAGACAACGGAGTGCGAAGAGCAGGCCCTACAGCAGGAACTTGGCCGCTTGGCCGCTATTGAAATCGAGGAAACAGAAGTCCCCTTTGATCTTGGCAAGGCAGTGCCACATTTTTCACGTCATTCCAAAAACTAAGATCTTGATTGGTATTTTCGTCAAGGAAGAGTTTGAAGTCTACGGAGTTGCTTACGTCTTCAGCACTTTTTGCATCGAAAAGGAGGACCCACTCGCCTGATCTTGATAACATAAATGAGAGACCCACGTGCAGCCGTTATTCTTGCGGCCCTCCAAGTGATTCCGACAGGCGAAACGTTTTCCATTCGAATGAAGTTTCTCTACTACGATGAGAACAATGAGTGAACAGTAGTAGACAAGCATGATGCGGTGAAGACAGAGTACCGCAAATGCGAAAAGGTGGTTGAGATTTCGTGTGATACCAAGCGTTGAGTTCTTGCTGGTATTGATAAGTCTTACTGTGAAAATGGGTACCCGGTCCACCCCATTCGAAAGTCCGACCCCGACAACCTGGCCCTCGTGAGGGAAGGTGACTTAAACAGCGTTGCGTAGTGTGTGGTAGTACACTTTGAAAATGTCCTTTGAAGACAATTCCTAACAGTGGCCCGCCGCCAAAAGATACCTATGCGAGGGAAGCGAGTCCGCAAGACAGATGCAACTATCAACGATGTAGCTAATCTGGAAACAATTCTCAAGCGTGCATTTATCTTGAAGGACATTGCTGACGATGACATCTGTAACAGCGGAAACTATCGCTCGAGGCAGAAGGTAGTCGAGCTCATCGTCCACAATTGACACGCCTGGCCTAAACACCTCCACTTTGCCGCGGCGCCCAACGTTGAGTACTACGAGGGCGACGTCTGGGGCGCCATAAAGCGGATTACGGAAGGCGAGTTAAAGGCGATCTGGGTTCGTGGACGCGGAGATAACAACTGGACCACAAACCTTTAGAGCAGTAGTGCTGGCACACGGTCGATGCTTCAGAATCAGAGAGAAGCACCTACAGATTATCAAATACACAGACTCGCGTTCTGCAGCCGACGAGTTGGCCACCAAAGTCTTTACGAGACCTCCGCTGTTGCTATTGCTATTGTTACTCGAGAGCGAAACGGCTGCAAACCAACCTCCGCGGCCATGCGTCAAGTTTGGACATGGCGGTCTTTGGAATAACCCTGATGGCTACAAGGTGTTTGAGATTGTGAATCATGACACGGCCGCCTGCTAACCCCGGCATCTTGTTGGGCACGGGAGAGTGTGTCCAATACTTTGAACAGTTTCAGCCATGCAGTGGAATGACACGGGTAGCTATTAACGCACCACTCACTCAAGACCTCACAGGATTTGCACATCTGATTTCATGGGACTTTGCTCCCGACTGGCACCCAGTTATCCCTGCCTGGCTTGGCCGTCACTTTAGCAAGTCTAAAGAAAACGAGGCTTGCATCGCATTGTTGCGGCTTATATTGGAGACAGGCACGCTCACACACCTTAAGGTGACTGAGGCTATTATTTCCTACAAGAAACAGAACAAAGTCAGGTTTCCAGAGCACAAGGAAATAGGTCGCATTATTGTTGGCTGCTTACCGAATCGGAAGAGCTCGACTTTCTAGTGCGCACCTGCCGTAGTACACGCATCTGGTCTCCAGACATTGCTATGCACTTTTGTTCCGACGGTACTTGGTGTACGAACTGTGATGGCGCCCGGTATGAGGTGTAAAGAAGGCCAGCTACCAAACATAAGATGCATTGCCGCCTGCTGTTTCTCTTGAGCCGTCACTTCACTAGATTCTACCGGAGCGATAAATATGAATGCATACATTAAATTTCATGGCCATACATATAACAGTGTCTAGCAAACTGATCTATAAGAGATAGAGAGTGTCTGGCATACTCTGCCAAAGCAAGTATGATTGCCATATATATCTAACTACAATATGAGAGAGAGAGAGAGAGAGAGAGAGAGAGAGAGAGAGAGAGAGAGAGAGAGAGAGAGAACGCTATAGTGTAAACTTCCACTTGGGAACACATTGCATGACAGCAAGATCCTATTACACAACAAATGACTTGCTTTTGCTGTTGCTCTATTAGTCTAAATATTGCGGATCTAAACTGCTTTACTCCCAAGAAGATACATTGCTGTATTTTTAAAAAGATGTATATCCCATGCGCGACAGCAGTAAATAGTCTTATATTATCACATAAATTAACGTGAAAGCATCTCGAGGTCTACCTGCTATTCACATCTCAGACTACACATTTTGGCGTCATGTGACCATATTACTTGTAGTCATGAAAGAGAAACTCCTACATATGTCTAAACTTGACTTTCTTTTAACGAGATTTTCGGTCTTTTTTAACATTCAACACAATCTTGATTTCACGATTTTTTTGCATTTTGAATCAGACAGAAGAAAACAAACTAATTCAGAGTAAAATTTATCAAAATTTATAAAACAGAGCACCTTGAAGTGTCACACCTTCTTTTAGCTGCTAACATTATCTGTATTAAGCCGACCCTACAAGAGCCCGATATACTTGCGCAGACACTATAAAATCCATGTCTAACAGAAGAGGGATGTCCATGGAGCAAATAAGATCAATCTATTTTAAGCAAACTACTGTTAGTTTCAATTGAGAGTATGCATTTTCCTTTAAAACGTCTGCTTTCTACTTTTCCGACAATCATCTCCGCCTTCACCACTATGCATGCACAGGAAACAAAAAGGTGACTTGATATCATCGATAAAAGTAGATTTTTGTCTTACACACTTATATTTTTGACTTCGTGAGAGACGGGCACACTATTCTGCTATTATACAAACTTTGTCTTGCATCAGTTTGGGAAAGACAGTCCAATATTGTCGAGCACATATTCTATTTTCATCGTACGTGACAGATACACAATTCTATTTACAGAACAAATCTGAGCAGACATGACAAACACTTTAAAAGAAGTATTTCTTTACATTATGCAAAATCCTTGGATATGACGATGTACAAATTACTTCCCTTGTGCAATGCTCAGGCAATAAGTACAACTCTAATTAGCATCACCAGCATCACAAAAATGTAACTAGACCTAATGCTGTCCTATTGGTTTCAATTAAGGTAAGATTTTGATTATATTTTGAATAATAGCGTAATTTACAGTGTTTCATAAACGGTCTATTATACGATGCTTTTAAAACTATTTTCCAGCTTCAAATGCACATCTCTCATGGTAAAAATTTGACGAGTCACGTGCAGCTCCAAGCCAAATATTCTTTGCAAGTATGTTAGTCAGCGTTAGGCTAAGCGCTGATCTAAATATGGCCCTCAATACGGCTACAAGCGAGGTTTGCAACTATCAAGCCGTCATCAGGAAATGACATGGATGCTACTTTACAATCTTAAAGGCATATGCAAATATTTAAAGGACTTTTGTTAGGTGATTTCTGTGTTCTAAAATCATGAAATTATTGCAGTTGCATATCTCCGAGCTATAAATAAATGACTCAAATAACAAAGAATGCTCTGCCTATTGATTAGCACCGAGGGAACATAACAGCCACTGGACAGAAACAGTTTCCGCATGATGCATTTTTTATTTTTGAATACAGTAAAAGTGCTGATTATTGTTCATAATAGTTGTTCAAAAGTCAAGAAAATGCCGTTCATTTTAATTAATTAAGTGCTGACATTTCTTGATGCTATTGTAACAATGGGTGCCCAAACATGAGTTTTGAAGGTAACAACAGTCTGAGATGCTAGTATCAAGTGATATACTTGATAATCAAACTGTCGAAATGTCTGCGAAAGGGGTGTGTGTGTGGATGACGTCATGATACAGGTAAGACGATTTAAAAACAAAATACACATTCAGATCTTAGTTGAGCTATTTTATTGATAATACATTTTTCAATCATATACAGCTCTGATTTCAAGGGTAAATTTTGTGGCATATTGCCTATCTGTTTCTTAGGGAAGTACTGTTCATTCACACTGTTAATGTTCTATATTGAATATACGTATCAAATTGTCTAAGGATGCAGATATACCAGACCTTCCGATAACTGTAAAACTTCAACAGCATACTGCCATGCAACCATGTGATCTACATGCAAATCAAGTCTTTTGGTTCGTCCATTTCTTCTGCGGCTGTCTAGATTTTCGCGCCAATTCCTAGCATAAACGGAAACAGAAGCTGTGGCTGTGTACACTGGTCTTCAAAGAAACTTTCCATATGGCTTGAAAGAAATACCAGCTGATATAAAGGAAGTCAGGGTTATCCAATAAATAAGAATCCTCGAACTGCCATATTTCGTGCCCTTAACGTGAATTTTAACGCGTTCGTTATAATATTGTGAGAATCTATTCAATTAACCATAGAAAGTGTTCAACTATATCTACTTCATTTAATCATTGTTAAAACAAATGTTGCCATTCATGTACATTAGTTCAAAATTACCGTTTATCCGAGCGTGTGTAAGTTTACTTATTTCCGGAAGTGGTATCCATGGTTCGTGCCACTGACTAAAAAGTCACGTGGCATATGACCGGAATGTGCCAGTTAGGTCAAGGTGTGGATATTATTAATTTATAGTGTCTCCGTGTTTTTGATATAAAAAAAATAAAAAATTTAAAAATAAAAAGATTTTGCATTAATTCTACATGCAATTTGTGCACTTACATACTGCTTGCTTGTTCTTTACCATATAAATACATGAATCAATCGACTGAGAGAGAGAGAGACCGAGACAGAGACAGAGCGATAGAGAAATTTAAAAATAGACACTGGTGACTGGATACACATTTTATTACAATAGATTCAATGTCTTTTGATGTAGAATATATGCTTATTATGAAATAATACTGAAATGAAAAAGTCCATAGTGAATATACATTTCCAGTGTAAATTTTTCTTACGTTGTATAAAAACCCCACATGATTAAAACCAAATATTTACATTGTCATTACCGTTGTATAAATTCCCAAAGTGGGTTTTCCTGTTCATAATTTACAATATAATTTTAAATAAATTAAGGACTACAGCATGCATATGCGTGCAAGCACAAGTGCATGGTAAATATTTTATATCAGTGCTTTGATCAATAAACAAATTTTTAAATACTATTACAATGGAGAAGTACATCTGTCACAAATCACTGCTGTGGCAGTCAAGGAGTTGAATAAAATAATGTAAAAATGTGATTGAATCAAAGGAAAATTGTTTTTCTTCAACATGTAACAGCCACACTAAGTACTGTTCAAAAGCAATAACAATTTTCACCCTTTTAACACAGAAAAAAGCTAAGGCTTATCCAATGTTCTCACTTTTTCAGGAACAAGTTAACCAACTTTATGAATTTCCAAGAGGATCCACCGCTTGAAAGCTTCAACTTGAAGTTCCATTTGCTCATAGCTCCAATTTGTCCATTTTATGGATGAATTGATACTAAGTTAGCAGAGATGCCAACCCCTGAACATTGCTGATCAGGAATCCAAGTCTTAATTTTCCAGAATCTAGGCGACCCATCCAGAATAGAAGCATGTTCGTTAAAAGTAACAAACCTATGCAATTATATTGCATTTTCCTATGAGCCTATACATACATGTAC